>JNBS01001807.1:0-22705 GCA_002081575.1 Thraustotheca clavata | reverse complement strand
TAATTAAATTTCTATAGCATCATGGGTCTACCCTGGTGAAGGCAATGGATCAGGACGTTTACATCCTGCATCAGAAGAATTAGCTGCAATTCGACAAGAAATGCATGCTCCAAAGCATTTTTTGTCAGAATGGTATTCAACTGGGATTAGTGGCAATGATGTTTTGTCAAGTTGTTTGTATTCCTCGGGAATTGTGGCATCAAAAGCTGGTAAATTTGCACCATTTGCTAATTTACTTGTGGCATGTGTCATGTATCTCTTTCGATTCATTTATGTCGAAGTTGTTTCGGCTATTCCATTAAATGGTGGATCATATAATACGATGCTTAATTCGACATCAAAACGAGTTGCTGCATTAACGTCAGCACTTGCTATCATTGCATATTTGGCAACAGGTGTTGTTAGTGCAGTATCTGCATCAGATTATTTGCAAAAACAAGTACCTGAAGTCAATCACATTTATTGTGCGACTGGAATTCTTGGAGCTTTTGCTGTTTTGAATGTTCTTGGCATGTCAGAATCGGCTAAAGTTGCTTTGACAATTTTTGTTGCACATACAATTACTCTTGTAATTCTTGTCGTTGCTTCAGTAATCTTTGCTGTACAAAATCCTCAACATTTTTGGGATAATCTTGATACCAATTTCCCAGATCTTGATATTGCTGGGGCTACTGTCAATGGGACTCCATTTACTGCTTTGTTTTTTGGTTTTAGCAGTGCTATGCTTGGTGTTACTGGGTTTGAGACTGCCGCAAACTTTGTCGAAGAACAACAACCAGGCGTCTTTCAGCTTGTCATCCGAGTATGTTAATCATTTTTACTCAAGTACTTATTTTTTTATGTGTAGAATATGTGGTATCTCTCTACTTTTTTCAATCTTGCACTTTCGGTGCTTAATTTGTGTGTTTTGCCATTGTATGGACCAAATGGGACTATTAGCAATTCTGAAATTGTTTTGGCATCAATGGCTCGAGTCACTGTTGGTCGATGGTTTGAAATTTGGCTCTCCATCGATGGTTTTATCGTACTTTCAGGCTCTGTATTAACTTCTTACGTTGGTATCACTGGTCTTGTTCGTCGTCTTGCAAGTGATCGAGTACTTCCTGAACTCTTTTTAATTGAAAATTCTTGGCGTAAGACAAATCACTACATCATTATGAGCTACTTTTTAATTGCTTCCAGTCTCGTATGGATTCTTGAAGGCAATGTAGCTATGCTTTCGAGCATTTATTCCTATTCTTTCTTGGGTCTTCTTGTACTCTTTTCTGTTGGTGCAATGCTCTTTAAACTCAAACGTGGTGATATGCCTCGAGAAACTACAACACCATGGTAATTTCACATGATGATAATTTATACTTAAAGTTTGTAGGTGGAAATGTCTTGTTGGCTTTTTCATGGGTGTCATTGGGTTCTTTGGTATTATGCTTGGTGATCCACGTGTATCAATTGTTTTTATGCTCTACTTTCTTTCAGTGGCAGGACTTATCTTGATTATGCTTGAACGTATCTTTGTTTTACGTGCAGTTATGATGATTTTAAAGAGCTTGTGTCCATCCCAATGGAACAAAACAGAAAAAGTGATGATGCCACTACTTCCTATCAAAGCTACTACTCCAAACAACTTTTTAGGCAAACGTACCATTGTTCGGGTAATTTTTAAGTATCCATGTCATTCTTTACTGACTATAATCTTAGGCTATCAAAACAATCAATGAACCCCCAATTATTTTCTTTTGCAAGCACATGGACTTGACAATTATCAACAAGGCCATTTTATATGTTCGTCGCAATGAACACACTGAAAATCTTCGTTTTGTACACATTTATCCCAAAGGTTCTGCTCCTCCAAGTGATTTTGAAGATATTGTTGGTGTCTTTGATTGCATGTATCCTAAAATTCGAGTATGATTTGCTATTCTGACTGATTGATTCTAATGTATTGTAGATTGATGCAATTGCCATTGAAGGTACATTTGATCCGATCATGGTACAATGGATTTCACAAAATCAAAATATCCCAACCAATATGATGTTTATTCGTCAACCAGACAAAGTAGATGCTCATAAAGTATCAATGCTTGGTGTACGAGTAATCACAGGCTAGAACGTAGTAGTTAAAGTTAAAAAAAGACAAAGAGTTTTGTTGTAGTAAAATTACTATTCTAAAGACACATAATGACCGGCAATGCATCTTTAGCTGTCGGTTGTTGTGGCGCTTGTTTCGGCAAAATTGTATCGAGATAATCTTGAGCAATGTTTAAATGTTCTTCCAAAGTTTGTCGTAATTGTTGATTTTCCATCACTACTTTACCGAGTTCTATTTCTTGTTGTTTTGCAATATCTGCCCACATACTATGCCTTCCATGACGAGGTCTTGTTTCATGTCCTTGTTTTATTGCTTCAAGATGATGGGTCATTTGTAGGATTTCTTTTCGTAATGAATCAATTTCATCTTTCATACGATTGCGTTTCTTTCCATTGTTTCCTTTCATTTTGTCATCTATTTCATCAAATTTTTCCGATGAACTTGGCGACGACACCACCACTTGTCTTCCATCCAAATTTGATGTCATCAATCGCAAAGGTGCCATTTCTTTTCGTTTCATCGGTCGCTGCCATTCACTTTCTTCTATCCACGGCCTCTTGCCACCATACATTCGTCTTCCATCGTCCCACGCCGCTCGTTCCGTCATCTCGATTTGCTGCTTGTCCATCGTATGTCGCGTGTGTTTCTTCGTAACGTTTATCGTCTTGTTCTGAAGGACCCCTACCCCTGATAATATCAACATAGCCGCGACTACTTTAATGCATTGCTATACCTATTCGATTCGTGTTTCTATTCATCTTTCGTCTTCTATCGTTCCTTTACATGTTTTCTGTCTATCTCTCTCTTGATCCTATAAAATAGTATAAGTTCATGTGCACTTGAACAAGATGCACTTGAAAACAGGATGAATTTGATACAAACAATATGAAACCATCATTAACAATGGACACTTGCGCTTGACCTTCATGCACTTGTCTATCATCCACTCAATACATTTGTATTTTAAAGAAACTCAACATGCACTTAACATGCGCGAACTTGTAACAAATAACTTTGCAAGTTCACATGCATATGAAATACATGCACTTAAAAACACAACCAATACGATACAATATGGTTAATAACCTTCATTTGAACTTGAAACTCATGCACTTGGATATCGTATACATTATACAGTTGAAGTAAAATTGATTGAAAAGTGAAGTTGAAATGCTGGCACTTGAAAACACATATACCAATGGACGGTGTATAATTTTCCATCGTGGAGTTTTTTTCATACAAGAGACAAGATGCTCGCCCGTGGAGTTCCTGCCGCAAAGAAAGCGCTTTCGACAGCTCCTGCGAGCGTCTCTCAGTTCCTTGAACCAAACAATGCCAAGAATAGCGTTGGTAGCGTCTTTTATTTGATGAAAATCTCATAGAATGATGTAGAATACGTTGTGAGCAAGGTTGATGACCTCGTCAACTGGGCTCGTCGTGGTTCGATGTGGCCCATGACGTTTGGTTTGGCTTGTTGTGCCGTGGAAATGATGCACACTGCAGGTTCCCGATACGATTTTGAACGTATGGGGATGGTGTTTCGTGCCAGTCCTCGTCAATCTGATGTTATGATTGTGGCTGGTACATTGACTAATAAGATGGCTCCTGCTTTCCGTCGTGTGTATGATCAAATGCCAGAACCTCGTTATGTTGTGTCCATGGGAAGTTGTGCAAATGGTGGTGGGTATGTACATTATTCTATTGCTTTTTTGTGATTTTATGTTTATCTAGTTATTACCACTATTCGTATTCTGTCGTACGTGGGGTTGATCGTATTATTCCTGTTGATATCTACGTTCCTGGCTGCCCACCAACTGCTGAAGCATTGTTGTACGGCATGTTGCAACTTCAAAAGAAGATCAAGAGTAACAAGAGCCTTTTGCTCAAGTTGCGCAAGTAAATGTCGAGTCTTTGCAGCTCTGGGTTATTACTTCAAATCATGCAATATACAACGAGTGTTTTCTATTGCTCCATTATTTGATTTAAGTCCTCTACAAATTGGAGTAGTGTGTTATGGACTGTGCTTGGCAATTGCAATTCGTTGTTCAGTAGCACATTTGGCAGTGCTAATACATCAAATAAGGTCTTCAACTCGACAGTGTACAATTTCTAGGCAAAAGTCAACATCAACGTACAGAAATACTACACCTCAATCCATGGAAGTGTATGTGCTGTAGCCACACGCCATAGTGTAGACACCTTTTGCAATCGATTGACATGACCTACTGGAGCCATGGCATGGAAAAAAGCATGTAATACCAATAAATCCAAAGGTTCATCTACAAATTTTTAATAGCTCTCTCAAAAACTATTCTACCTGGTATTCTATACGTAGATGTTGTGGGTCGTTCTACATGCAAATAGCCACAAGCCTTGCATTCAGAAGGGTGTTTTTCAAGTTCTAACATGGACAAACAACGTGAACATAATGTTGCTTGTGGTCCTATTTCTCGGTGGAAAAAACTAAATGCCAACATTGTCTCTTCCAGAGTGGTTGATGGATAAGCAATTAGTTTACGTCGCAACATCATCCTCTCTTGCCAAGCAGCTATAAGCCTTCTGGGATCTATTTCAACATTAATTGTAGACTTTTTGCTGTATTACCATGACACTTAGGTAATTTACGTTGATCTTGCAAATATGCAGTATACGATATCATGGCATTTGTCTTTTCAAAGCGACTTTCAATCACAATAAGTTGTTCTTCCATTGCAGAATGCCTTGTATAATGATGACTCACGGTGTCTAGAAAAGTTATCATGCCAATACGCCAAGGAAGAATCTCTGTGCGATTTTCAAGGCTTTTTCTACTTGAAAAATGACACCTTGTTAAAAGAGTTTATTGTACCCAAGCCACTGGTGTGCTGTTGGCATAAACCAAGATTCTAATGGTTCAATTTCTGAAAGTGGTAAACGGTATTGAAATGCTATTAATCCCCACACAGGAAGTACGTCTCGATTAGTCAATTCAGCTTTTAATGTTTGAAGAATTGTAAACAATGCCACTTGACCAAGTACCATCCAACCCTTTACATGATGAGCTAAAATCGGGTGTAATTGCTGTAAGACCTCGTTGGTAAATGCAACGCGAGTCTCGTAGAGATATCTAATACTGCTTGGTAAATAATTACTCGACATGCAAACTTACTTTCGTGTGACTCTCTGAATAAGAGATGCTGCATTATAAATTCCTTGCTGAAGTCCTCTTTGATACAATAATCGACGACGAAGTCGTTTATCTTTAGAGTATTTTGTGAAAAAACACCATTGCATATAGAACTCTCCAAGCCTTCGTTCCCATACTAATCGACGGACACGTTGCTAGCAAGAATATAAAGCAAAAAATACTTTATGCACTACCTCAACATGGTGAAGATGAACATTTATTCTTGCAACTTTAGCCAAAGGTTTAGCACGTAATACAACAAAGTTGACAAGGGATAATTGTTTGAGTGCTTGAGCTCGGTGAAGCTTTAAACGAATTGGAATTGCAAGAACCATTTTCCACCAACTTGATATGGTAGTGGCAGCTTGGATTACATTTTCCAGTTGTCGCTTTTGCATAGCTTTAGTCATTCGTTCCAGACAATGAGCTTTTGATTTTTGTAGTCTAAAGGATATGTAATAGAATTTTGAATGAATATATCAATACGCTATCTCTCGAAGACGGTATTGAGGTCTAATCTTTAAGAACGCAATGTGAATTGATCGCATTCGTAAACTATTCAATTGATAAAACAATAGTAAATGACTAAACTACCGAGCAGATATAACTGTCACTGCGTGATGCAAAAGAGGTTGAATTAATGTTTCATATTGAATAGCAATTGTCGTAGCATGCACTTCTGCTCGTGCTGTTGGTAAATACCGAGTAAGAAACTAAATACTTTAGAGATGAAAAGAGAATAATAAAGAGTACATTTTGAACAATAATCGGGGCATAACTTGATGGAAATCCATCAATGAGATCAGTAGCAATTTCTATGGTAATTCTTATTATCATTAGAAAAAGAAAAGAGGACCTTGGCCATTGTCTTTTGCATGTTTCCATTGAATTTCAAGTTGTAAATATTTGTTTAAAAGCTCTTGTTGCTTTTGATATTTCTTATGTAAGTCGTGCCATTGTTCATGATATGCTATTCGTCTTTTTTTAACACGACTTAACCTTGTTTCACCTTGTACAATAGGTTCATATATCCATCGAGAGTCTTTGCCATAATAATTCCTAAATTTTGTTAACATTGCTACAACTCTTTGATTAACTTATTTTCATGAAGAATTTTCCGTCTCTTTTGTAATTGTCTTCTACATCGACGTCCACGAAAGCAACGTTGAATAATAGTTGCTGCACGTTCAAACATTGTAGTACCTAATCAAAGTTAATCAAATCTTTACATACCCAACAACCTCGTTTTCGATGGTGTCGTTTATGAGCATATTGCAAAAGATAAAAATTACGTCGTCGAACAAACCTATTCATTACAATTACTTTATCAAAAGGAAAAATTAAGTAATACCCTCGCCATCTTTGCTGAATACGACTAGCCATTTTGCAATGAAATCTCCTATCATTAAGATAGCTAAACTATCCGAATATGTAATTTACCAAAGAGTATATTGTCTGGGTGAACCTTTGATACATGAGTGTTTGGATAACTTCAGATCAAGTTGGTTTGGCAAATTATGATAAAACTCTGATGTAATAACCACACTACGCATTGTCCAAACCATTCGACGACAATTGTGAACTTGAACTGTGCACTTATCGGATGAACCATGCATTATTTACCAACAATGCTGCTTCTAAAACGGCTTAATATATACACGCTATATTAACAATGGATATACCATATCTAAATGCTTTTATCTATAGGATTAATGGCTAGTTTGAAGAATGTATCAATATGGAAAAAAGTATGACCATCTTTACCACAGTTGATGTGTTGATAATAATCATCTATATTGGAAACATAGTGTATCTTGATGAACTGGCGACGATCAGTGGCAACAAAGGTATTGATTATTGTGCATGTATGGGCGATTGCAATGGTGTTTGTGTTTTATGGAGCTCTTTCCTATAAACCATCAACACATGATGATCACCGTATTCAATGTTTGGGATGGAAAACTACTGGCACTTGTGGCAAAGAACCAAAGCAAGATGTCTACGATGCTTGTCAAGATAATATTCATCTACCTCTAGAAGGATATTGTCAAGTTCGTAGCCTTACAACTGGGCAAATTCATCAATTAATGCGTACGACATGTACATCTACTAAAAATGTCAAATACTCATGTCGTGATGCCCAAGCGTTTATGGGATTTGCACCATTGTCTGAACAATACATTCAAAAGCCTGTAGCTCCAGTATTCTTATTGCCATGGTATCAAGGTAATCCATTAAAAATCAAATTACTTAGGAGAATTAGCTTCTTCCAACACTCGTGGTATTGTCATGGTAATTCAAGGGAAAACTTTAGTTAGCACATATGCAAATGTCCGATCATTGCGTGCCCTTGGTTGTACTTTGCCGATAGAACTATGGTAAATATTGTTGATAAACTTTAAGCTATTTTATCATAGGTTTAGAAAAGATGAACTTGTGCTGGATGATCCTATTTTGAAGCGTTTATTAGCACAAGACCCATTCATTACACTAAGAGAGATTAAACACCCTAAAGCACGCTCCTTTTACACGAAACCTTTTGCAGTGTATTACAGGTAAGAATAATTTACTTGATGGTTAGCTTATAAAAGTATTAGCGATTTTGATCATGTATTGTTGTTGGACACTGATAATTTTGCAGTTGTTAATCCGTCTTATCTCTTTGATACACCAGAATATATGAATATGGGAGCACTCTTTTGGCCAGATTTTTGGCAGCCTGACAATACGATTTTCAATGTACACAATGAAAGTTTACTGTGGTGAATATACTACACAAAAACTTTTATTCATGTGTATAATAGGGAGCTATTGGGAATGCCTTTTGTCGATATGTTTGAGCAAGAAAGTGGTCAGGTATTAATACATCGATCACGCCACAAAAAGGCTTTAGACATGCTCATGTTTTATGCAATTGAACGGCCCAAAATATTTACTGATCTTGAGCTTGTCTGGGGTGACAAGGATTTATTTCGTTTGGCCTGGATAAAAACCCAAAGTACATTTTACATGATTCAATATCCACCAGGTTCTTTAGGAGTTAACCATCATCAATTCAATCGTTTTTGTGGCCTTAGTATGGTACTATTACTAAATTTTGTACTATTGAATGATTATGTAGGTTCAATTTGATGCAACAGGCACAGAAATATTCTTTCACCGAAACACAATAAAGTTTACTCGAAATGCAACAACCAACAATCAAAGACAATGGATTTATTTACAAAAGTATCACCCCAATGGAAATCCACGTTCTTATAAACCAAAATCTTGGAATGGTTTTGAGCAATATGGCTATAGTTCATGTTTTGGAGTCGAACTCTATACTCACCACAGATTAGACGATGGAACTATAGCTTTTTCAGTAGAAATTATGTCTCAATTTCGTTTTGCCAATTTAGAGTCCAATTTACTCAAGTATGCTCAAGCTGCCACAGAATTTAAGTAATAATATTCTATTGAAAATTTTCACCAGTATTCTATCAACAATCTTTACTTGTTTAATACTATCATACAATTGATTTTTTGTATGGTGTATTTACACCAACGAACCTGCAATTTCATTTACTTTGATATACATGTAATCATTGATAGACTGCTACTAAGAAAGTAGTAAATAATTGCTAATTTTCAAATAGCTTTTAAATTTAGTGTAAATAAAGATTTCATAATAAATCATTTATTGATTTACACCAATTCATTCATTTAATAGTTTTTTCTCGTGAAATATTTAAAGTAGCTTTCTCTAATTCCACAAAGAAACTAAGGTTTTCACTCCATATATTTGCAAAATCTATTTCATATATCTGTTAATTCTAAGTACCAAAATCAAATTGAATATTAAAAGATCATTTTTTCTTTTTTAACTCGTTCAAAGTTCTAAGTAGTAATTTACAAGATATTTTCAACAATTAAAGACAAAATTAATAAATGCAATACGTAATACAATATCCAAAGATTCAAAATGATATCTGAGATAAGCCACTAAACCATAAATAGTAATTTTCCACTAAATTTTTTGTTATTACCGTCTTTGTAGTGTTTAAAATCACGCAACTTGTCTTTTCAAATTATTACTTACAAATTCTGATTGTAAAAGTAATTTGCGTGTTTTTAGTCCATCTCTACCATCATATACTTGATGGAAGATTAATTTTCAGTATACAAATTTCAAGTATATACTTTTTGGTACTTATTCTTCAGTTCAATTTTTTTCAAGATGGCAGAACACACAACATCATTCGCTCAGAATCTATCGGCAGAAGACTTGGATTATCTTAAACAAATCGCTCGAAAGACATGTGCACGTGTGGCTAGTGCTTCTAGAATGGATGCAGGAGCTTCGATTCGATGGGAGCCTTTGGGATGCAAAGATGGGGTTGATCTGTACATCGGGGCAATCCCTGATCAACGTGTTCGGTCGAAATCTCGTAAATATATGTGTGGTGTCACGTATATTATGGCAACAATTGATGAAGTGGTGCAGTTGTTCCATAGCAAAGCATCATTGCAACGAACTAAGTCACAACAACCAGAGGTAGACGGTTTATATGAATTGACGTAATGACTATTGGTATAGACACGATTCAATGCATTTGAACGCGATATACTAAACACACGAACACTGTATAAAATACGTAAACGTACAAGTGCGAATCCCCGTCACGCTATTTCATTAAAATGGATGCGACTTGGTTCAAGTGCTGCAGAAATGGAAGATCGTGATTTTGTGTACCTTGAGGTATTGTTATCATATTGAAAATGAGTTGAAAGGATCACTGTAGTGTCAAGATACAATTTTTGATGAGAAACTTAAACGACGTGGCTGGGTTTGTAGTATGCACTCTGTTCATCTTCCTAGTTGTCCTGTTCTTGATGGGTATGTTCGTGGCAGCTTGTATAGATCAGGTTATGTTGTACGTGAGACATCAACCCCAGGGACACTTGAGCTCGTGTGTATCATGGACATGGATTTCAAAGGTGTGCTATCGGATCCAGCATCCAATCTTTGGCTCAAAGCTCGAGTCTTGACTGTCAGTGGTGTGCGTCAACATTTTGAAAATGAATGGAATCAACAAATTCCTACTCAAGCGCCACCCATCGAGTCTCCAGTGGTATCTACAGCTACCAATTGTGCAGTGTGCATTGATGAATTTAACAAATACAACCCATCTACCACGTGCATCAACTGTCAACAAGTATTTTCCATTACACAATATTTATCTAACAATTTTGATCATAGGCTGTATGTGGTTCATGTTCGTGTGAAGTCAATGATGGCACTGACGTGTGGTGTACCACTTGTTTAATTGCCATGAAGAATAATGAAAAAGCCCAAGAAGAACCTGAGCAGGTGGATATACTTGAAGAGACTGAAAATCACATAGAAGATTTCATAATTCCCAGCCCTCAAGCTCCATCTAGTCCAAACAATGAAGAAGAAGAAGATTCTCCTGGTATTGATAATGAACCACTTGATGAAAATCAAGAAGCTACTGAAGAAGAACCTTCATCTCGTCAAGCATCAATTGCTTCGGATGAATTTGAATCTATCGTTGGTGTTGTTCAAACTGCCGGATTCTTTGGAATGAATTGGGGTGAAAAACCTGCTACAGTCACATGGAGTTGTGACTCAGAGCATGACACTCTTCAAGAAACAATCAATGCAATCAATGTACCAATCAAATCTAGCGCAGATCCAATGTGTTCTCTTGCTATTACACGTCTTAAAAGAGCCAAAACACTCAGTGAACAACAAACACGTTTAGCAATTGTTCAGTTAATTCTTCCTAATTAACCCACTTGAAGTTGCATTATTGACACGTCTAATGACTGCACTTTTGACACTTCTGATGACCGTTTCAAGTTTGTACTTTTGTCTCAGGTTCAGATGAAACTGTAATGTATCAAGCATGTATGAAGAGCATGAAAATGACAGATCAAGTTTATTTCTTGAAAGGTAAATCTACGAACGAGCGTGGCTACGAACAGCAACGGGCGACAATAGCACAATGCACGTATTCGTGCGATAATAAGGATTAGTAATACCCAGCTGGAAGTAAGGAAAGAGGTAACATGGGAGCGTCACGATTGTCAACTTTTGAAATGAAAATGCATTTGACATCATGACGTTCGATGTGCATGGGTTAAGCAGAGCACAGACCAAAGAACTACAAGCAATAGCTAAACGATCTGCGGGATCCTTATTGTCTGTTGCAACAAGAGCGAAAGATTCACCAATCGTATGGACACATAATGGCACTGCAGATAATTTAGTTCAAATCTTTACGGGGGAAGAAAAAGTCACGTCCGATTTACCACCATTAATGTACATGAGTGGACATACACAGATTCACACAACACTCAATACATTGACAAGAACGTTTTTACAATTACCAAGTCATAATGAATTTCGACATTATATTGAAGATGAAATTGTCATCAATAGTCATACACTTTTGGATATTCAAAAACCTAAACCAAAACAACCCGTGTCATCTACAAGTATTAATTGGATGGCAATACAAAGTGTGTCGGCATTAATGCAATCAAGAGATTTTCTTTATGTTCAGGTATGATACCATTTCATGATTTCGATTAATTTATCTTGGTAGTATCAAGATCAAGTAGATGGACCTCAACGTGGATGGATATCTTGTATGCATTCAGTCAATTTAGAGTCATGTCCACCACTTAATGAACGTCAAAGTCTTGTTCGTGGTGGAATTTATTCGTCAGGTTTTTTCTTCAAAGAAACCACAAGACCTGGAGTACTTGATGCTACTTTTATCTTACAAGTTGATTTTAAAGGAAAAGCACCACGTTTACTTTGCACAAGTACTTTAAAACAATGGATTAGTACACTTGGACGAATTGCTTTATATTTTGCTCGCCCACGACATTTTGCACGACCTAGTTTGGATCGAGAGTATCGCAAATCTGAAAGTTGTTCAGTGTGTAATCAAGCACTTAATGGCTTTCGTGTTGAGAAAGAAACATGTCGTAAATGTCAAGACGTACGATATACATCCAAATATGAATGCTAAAGATTGCATAGGTCATTTGTAGTAAATGTGCTGTTTGGAGTGAAGTTGAGCTAGAAGTTGTTGGGATCATTAAAGTTTTAGTGTGTACCATTTGTGCTGTGAAAGAGCAACACCGACTTCAAATGCTGCTTGGTAAATAGACAAACTTTGTACAGTAAAACTAACCACGTTCATCATGTAGACAGTGTGGCATCAACTATGACTCCACCTCCACCACCTCGTGGTTCATCACAAGGGCATTCAGTCAGTGAAAGTATGTATGATGTTAGCGTCAAAGACACACCAATTGAGCCATCATCTCCCAAGGGAATGATTCCACTTCGGTACTCAATATCAAGACAATCGTATTTAGAACCTGAAGGACACTCGAGCGATCGTAGCTCTGAGAGGCCTTCATTGCCAGCACGTTTAATTGCAAAGGATTTTCAATTAAAATCCACTGCAGAAAGACGCCACCAAAGTGAGAGTAGTGCATTTGCACCATCACCCAGCAAAGTTCAGACACCTCGGTCATTATTAAACCAGTTCCAATGGGCTACAGCATTCCCAATAGCTCTTAGAAGCTCAGCACCAGCATTATCAGCATGTAAACCGATTGAACTCACTGACTCAACCCGGTGTGTGTATGAAGATCCATCAGCTACACTTAAACCTGTTGGGTTTGAACCACAAGGCACGTCTTCTAAAGCACCAAGTATGGTGCAAGTGTTTTCCCTTAGTGGTGACGGTGAAGGCACACCGATACGCAGTTGTATTTTGTAATCTTTTAATTTAAAGCATGACTGACACCCTCATTTACATAGTGTTGGGATTAACTTAACGACTCGGATCTATAGAAATTGGCTACGCATGTGGGTCTTCGACAGCAGCCCGTAGAGTTTCTTTAATTTGCTCACGTTCACTTGCATTGGCCATGCGCAAACGTTCCATAAGTAAGGCAGTCAAATATGCAACGGAGTCGTCTTCTTCGTTGTTATTTGAGCTTGGGGAGGGACGACGTAGAGGACCGAGCAATTCTTCCATGCTCGAGTTGTGATCAAAGTTGGGTGGGGAGCTTTTACTTGGTGGGGTGGGGGACTCTTTCTTGAGTGTCGTGGAGTCACGAGGAAAAATTGATGGTTGATTTTCAAGTTGGAGAGGAGCATTTGCAGATTTGCCCTTCTTTTCCATCGGCTGAAGGAACATATCAATGTCTTGATCAAGGAATTTTGACACTGCCACAGCTGTAGGACTCGAACCATTGGCAATGCGATTGCTCGCAGGTGCAGGTTGAGCTGGCATATCCACCACAATCGAATCCCGTTCGTCAGCAATATACTCTTCAGGGGTAGCATCAGGGCTGGCTGCATAGTATCGAGTTTCTTTAATACGATATCGACTGCCTTTATACACACTTCCAGTTGGGACTGTTAATGCGTTCTGAGGTAGAGGGTTTTCAGGTGTAGAGGGGGCGACGAGATTGTTGGTGCTTGCAACAATATTATCAAAGCGCATTTGAGTTGGATCAAAACTACGAGATGGTCGATCCATCCACCGGTTCTGTGAGTTTGGTGGTACTCGAAATCGTCCAGATGCACTAGTTGGATAATAATCACGAGGGCCTGGACCACGTCGAGCTAGTGCATTGTCATAGTCGTACCCATCGTCATTGTCGTCATTGTTATCATACCGAGGGTTTGGCTGAATAATTTCTAAACGCACTGTTGACTCTTGTGCACCAGGACGTTGATTGTTGAGCTGGGCAAGTACATCCGATGCATTGTTGAGATCACGAAGATCAATTGTAGTAGCATTGCCATTAGGTTCACCAGTTCGGGGGACATACTGGACTTGTGTAGAGCGAGGTCCTGCACGCACACGTTGAGGTTGAGGAGGTGGTGGTACATATCGACTGACACTTGTACCAACTTCATCATATAAATCAAGCACAGATTCGCGTTCATTTACAAAGGATTCTCGAGAGTCTGGGCGTGCGGGTGGAGGCATATAGTTGGTATTTCGGTTAAAGCTTTGGTTGTAGCCCATTCCATTGCCATAGTCAACAATGGGAAGTTCTGGGTAAGCAGGATCATATCGGTGTGAATACCCTGAAGCTCTGTTAAGTGGTAATAATGGATATGGTGCTGCATTTCCATTGTGATAGCTTGATTTTCTTTGCATGTGTTCTGGCATACGCATTCGCGCATTATTATTATGTGGCTCTTCATCAAACATGTCTGGCTGTAAAGATTTTGACATAGAACGCTGTGCATTAGATTGTTGCAAACGAGAAGGAAATGGACCAGCTCCTGGTGGTCCTGAATTTGGCGATTTCATATTGGAAGAAGATAATGCACTTCGAGTATTTGCAGGTGGGCCATTCGGGTTGCTTTGATAGAGTTCATGACCAGAACGTGATCGACCTAAAAAAAACGATAAGAATATAATCAATTAAAGTCGCGAATACCAAGAACATTGGGTAGAGATAAATGACGATTGTCCACAGAACATAGTGTACAAATATGATACTTCTTAATTCCTTCGACTGGAACAGTAGGTCTTTGTTGTGTGCAGCAGCTACTACATACAACTTCACCACATACTCGACAATTGTGCTTTTTCTTTAAAAAACCAAATCCACCAGCACAACATGCACACGTAGTGACACCATGTTTCGATTTAAGATGAATATCTCCAAGTAACTTGGGACCACCTGAAGGTCCAGGATATGACATACTTTGGCTAGTCGATGCAGTTAATGCACTGGAAGTACGACGTAAAAAATATTCATCAATGGCACGAAGACACGTAATTCTTTGTTTCATAATTGATTGTCGAACATTCATCGGAAGCGAGCCTTTAAAGTCAATTTGCAATAAATAAATGGCCTCAAGTACACCTGGTGTTTCTGTTTCAGTAAAGACATATCCTGATCGATATAAGCTGCCACGGACAATATCGTGCGTTCTTTCAAGCGATGGTGCACTGGGTAAATCAATTGAATGCATTGCACACACCCATCCTCTTTTATTTCGTTTTGCATCCATAATATCTTCTTGTGCCTATGCCACATCCATGACCAAACTATAAACCATTATTCGTACCTCAAGATAAACATAATCTCTTGGTTTCGCCGCCATCGAAGGTGATTCCATCAAGAACCACTTGATACTAACGGAATGTCGAGGGTATTTTTCGGTTCGTTGACGTAGATATTTTAAAGTTTGATAGCTCGCAAGATCTTGGTTAAATTGCTTGGTAAATTCCGCAGGCGCAACCAACCCATGGCTTTGGCTCATGTGGTCTGCATTGAAGAGATCAGCAACCTGGTCTATCGTTGCATGCACAGACGTCACGCCACACATATAGCTCAAGAACTTTTCCTGTTCTGGTAGCGGATCATCGCCTGCGAACAATTCGACCTTGTTTTCAACACCAATGCTATGCCAACGTACTGCAACACTGCCAGTGTCTGCACGCCTCGCAGCATAAGCAACTTGTGTACATACCTCTCTTCCTAAACGCTTCATACGTTCGATTTCATCGTCCGTGAGCGCGGGGGCACTGAAGAACGAGTGCATCACGATGAAAATGGAGCAATGGGCGGTACCATTACATAGAGCGAGTTACACCAATCACTGACGTTTAATTTTACACTTGAATTTTGTATACGGGAGAGTCGTGTCTTTTCCACTTATAATTTTATTATTGAAAAATTGTATGTAAAATTAAAATTTTGATTTTATCACGCACTTGCTTTCAACAGTAGTCGTTGATTGTATTGATTAGTTGGACTCAATGCGATGATGAATTTAGATGTTATTACAACAATTATGTAATTTATAGTATGTAATTAATGTCTAATCTTTGTGTCCTTTCGTCTAATATCGTTACGCGTATCAGTCGGGACGTTTCATGACGTGGCACGTGGATTGATTGTAGATTTGATTAGCATGACACATTATGACACAAAATGTAAATAAAAAGAAAATTAAAAATCATGTTTTCGATACGATTTACTTGAGGATTCAAGATGAAAATTGTGGTAATAAGAAGATGGATAATTGCCATTGCCAACGACAGCAGAAGTAGAATTGAAAGGGGATATTAGATTGGGTTTTGGACGATAATGTTTCTCTTCATCATATCCAGATGCCGAGTCTTCGAGAAAAGAATAGAGAGGTTGATTATTTGGAGACTCATTGTCGAGAAATGATTGTTGTTGTTGTTTACCTTGCATAATTTGCATATAAGGATCTTGATTATCATCATCGTCAATAAGAAGTGAACCATTATTTCTTTGACGATGTGATTGACGATGACTTGCACGATTCCCATGTCGTGGTTCCATTTGACGTAAAAAACTTCGTTGATTAGCTAAAAGATATAATTGAAAAAAATAAAAGATCATGTAAACATACCGCGACGCTGATTTTCTGCTTCGGACGATGTACTACAACGCTCTTTTACTTGGCAGACATTACATACATTAACATGTTTGAGAGCTGGCACTGGAATTTGTAAGTCTCTTGTTTGACTACATTCTGAGCAAACAACCTAAGCAATATGTAAAATAATGTAAAGATAAATAAACTTTACATCGCCACATATTTGACAAACGATCTTTTTTGTCAAAAATCCAAATTTTTTGGAGCACATTGCACATACTTTGATTGTATCAAGATTACCGATGAGGGTTGTCTCCATATTGCTGATAATACGAGCAACCAACGTCAACTTTGCAAAAAACGCGTCGAGAATACCAATGTTACCGACACGAAGTCGCAGCATTTCCACAGCATCTTCTTGGGGCACATGACCTTTGAAATCAACTTGAATCATGTGCATTACTCGAACTACATTTGGATCATCCGTCTCCAATACAATATATCTACATAATAAATCAGCTTTTACTAAACTATCGAGTAACTCACCCTGAACGATACATGCTACTTCGCACAAGATTGTGTGAAGATGCATACGACGGAATACAAGGCAATTCGACCGAGTGAGTACTTTGAGCCCATCCATTGCGTCCACGAACATGGACATCATTTTGATACTATAATATGATAAATTTAGATAGAAAACATTCATACCTGAAGAACTACAAAGTCACGTATTGGTACGTAAGATGATGTTGAGTTCCATACAAACCATTTTAAACAAATTTTTAATCGATCAAGTCGTTTAAGCGTGAGTAGATGCTTGGATTTTAGTATATTAGCATCTAATTTTTGAACAGCTTCTGCTCCCATGGTAGTTTGATCATCTCCACTTAATATTTCAGCCACCTCATCCAACGTCGCATGCACTGTAGTTTCGCAACACATATACCTACAATTCACTAAGTCTAAACATATCGTACTATGCTCACTGCATTGTTGATGGTACTTTGCTTGATATTGCACTGCCAACGTAATAGTTGCAGCCTTCTTCATTGACAAAAGGAAGTGGTTGCCACTTGACACCATACTTTTTACTCTGCATTCGTGTTGCCATGCTCACAAGTTCCGAGCAAGTTCGTGTTGCTGTAGCCTTGAGAAATCGGAGCTGTGGTGATGTCAAAGAGGAACATGTAGGAGATGGAAATCGCCTTGATGGTCGTAGTCCGGCCATAACTCGAATGACAATTAGGTCGCACTTTCTACTCTACTGCATATGTTACTCACACCTGTGAGGCTTGGTCAATATATTGCACCTTGCTATTGAGTCTAGTACTAGTTGACACGAAAAAAATCATGTTTACAAGCTATTTTTTAGCGCCAAGGGGATTGTTGCAGTAGAAATTGCTGTATTTATATTGTACGTAATCTGCAGAGGATGATTTAGCATGGTTCGTCGTTAACGTATGAATACGTATTAACATGAAATTGTTGGCTAGCGAGACTACTAACAAGCCTAACCTATTACATGGTACTAATATTGTATTAAACCAAGCTATGAAGGATGAAAACTTAAAAGTAAGTGACGATTCAAGGATATTACAATGCAAAATGATGCTTTGGAGAATAAAATTGACTTATGTGATATTGATGGCAAGTAAAACTGTTAGCAAAGCCTGACTAATTACATGATTTTAATCTTGTATACTCATTAAGTGGAATATTGCGTTAAACCAAGCTGTCAAGGATGAAAACTTAGAAGTATGAGATGCTTCATAGAAATTACTGTGGTAAGGAGACACTTTAGAGAAGAAAATAGAAGCGATCAAAACACTCAAATTGATCGTTTTGATTGGTTGGTCGAATTTCTTAGTAGCACAAATATGGGGAATGACTTGGAGAAATGAAAGAAACTTTAATTGTCGTCGTTCTAGTAGCATTGGGAATTGCATGTTTAGTATTCTTCTTGCGTTTGGTGTCAAAATCTCAAATTATTGCGACAGAAAATAACCTGGAAGTATTACCCCTGGTATTACCTAAACTATAGTTGTGGAGCACCCAGTATAAAAGAATATTCACTGTCAATTGAGCTTGATACAAAAACCCACGTACATTTAGTACTTACAACAAGTTGAAATCAAGAAAATTGCCTCTTTTATTCTTCTAGTCTTCAGTTATCATGATGGAGAGTTGGGCATCGTGGACCACTTACTGAAGTTCTGCATGGCTGCATGAAAGAGGATATTGTAAATTGATAAATTGCCGATGTTCTATTGTGATTTTCAATATCATTTCGCGCCAGATTTTGTATGGCAAGGTGACGATGATTATAAAGCATACAATAAACCGTTTGGGCTACGCCATTTCATCCATAACTCCAAGCGTCAAGATAATTTATCGATAGCTCTCATTGACGCTGATTTTATTCTATTTAAACCATTACGTATCAACACTGGGGCAAAATGGGGTAAATACTACCAAAACACGAATTTGCGAAGAAATGAAGAAATGAAGATATCACAGATACAGTTGACAGTGGGGTGGCTTTGGCTCAAAACATGAAGGCATTCCTTGGTGAAATGTGGTTTAATGATCGAAATATGAGACGATGAAAGAGATAATTTGTGGTGGAATGCCTTGTATGAATGTGTCAAATGCTGATGCATTTGAATACTATGAACCGAGTGGCACACCATATATCATGACAAGGCCCGATTGGCTTCGAGTTGTAGAAGACTATGCTAACTTTACTGTTCAAGGTAGAAAATATCAGCAAGAGTGGATGGTTGAAATGTGTGCTTATGGAGCTGCAGTTGCAAACCAAAATGTAAAACGCACCCTACTTCAACATCTTGGACCAACTGCGAGCAGGCACCAAAACACTGAATATTGGGATTTTGTTCATGAAAACTCTACAAACCCTTGTGAAAATCCAGAAACTTTGATGTTGCCTGATGATCCACCGGTTGGTGTGTGTTGCCGATATTCCGGCAAAAAACATCGTTATTTGTAACTAAGGCTGTCATATCTAATGATGTTATCTAGATTTCAAAATAGGAAGATGAAAAATAGAAATAATGAAATGCACAAAAGGTCTAGATTTTATAAGCAAAACTGCTTTAATTCATCATTCGTAAATTTGAATCGTATTGACGAGTGCCAATACAGTTTATGTTTCAAAACATGTATAAGAGATAACAAAGAATTCTTTAGTAATACATCGATTGTATTAAAAAGATGTCTACCGGTGGAAGTCCATCCATTCGTGGCCGTGGTTGAATTGGTTTACAAGGAAATGATGAGCCAGAAGAGAATCTTGAAGTTCGCACAGTGGAAAATATTATTGTGCAACGAGAAACAATTGGAGTAAGATCTCAATCTCCAATTCCATCCAGTGAAGAAACAAGAGCAGCAGTGGACGTAATTGCAGTAACGCAATATTTGATTTTTAGGCAATTAAAAGTTTTTGGGACGAACATCAAGCGTTAAGAAGAGACACAGGCAATGCTTTTGACATCCAGCAGAAGCTCCAAGACCAGTTGAAGAACCAACTTGAAGAGCAAAACTGTATCATTGCTCAACAACTGGAACTACTGCAACAAGCAGCAGTAGCTGTTCAACAACAAAAGATTGAAATTGGGCAACTAAAGGATACTTTATTATCACCACGTGGTAAATCAAGATGGGGTTGGTTTGCCAGCGGTGAAGTGTGTGATGAACCTATTGGTGAAGAAGCCCAACAAGCAACAAATGCTGCAGGAACTATGTATGCTGCTGGGAACATACCAATTGCACCAGTTTATCGAGGTTGTAAGTAACAGGAAAAGAGGGAATCTATCGATAAATATATGAGTTATCAACAAAGAATGCAAGCGCTCAGTAAAAATGTGGGTCGAATACCTGTATAAATTCCCGTTTCAGCATGTATTGATGACAAAACTTTGGTCAGAATTTGTCATTTTGAAGTAAAAAAAAATAAGTGAAGAAATGAGTGAACAAGATTGGAGAAACTACTTCTTGATGGCAAAAGTTGCAAGTGAAATAATTATTCGGCGATTGAAAATTCGGCAAAGAATTTGAAGATGGATGTAACAATGAAGGATGGTGAATCAAGAGTCATCAAACTATTGAATGATTTCCAATCTAAGTTGGATGCACTGGAGATGGACAATTTTATGTTTGAGGAGCCAAAACTTTGCATTTAACTATTGTGTCGAGCTGTTGAACCAAACACACTAAAAAATGCTGTTGAGAAGTAACTCCAACAGGAATGCAGCAAACTACTCAAAAGTAATCTTACAAAGTTCGTCGATTGACTAATTACTCGAGTCACATCTTTCCTGCTATTTGAATCATCGATGAAGTTTAACGATGGAAAGCGTGGTAAACCAGATCGAAGAATTGGTGGTATTACCAAGAACAAATGCTTAAAACGTCAATCCGTGGAGCATAGCATATTCAAATGTCCAAATGCTACACAAGAAGAAATAAAGAAGTTGTGGGGTGATTTTCGAAAGACCCGATAGCCCCGAAATGCTTGCGGTGGTGCAAAAAATGAGAAGAAACCAGAAATGAATGGGGATTCAAAAGGTGTTTGTGGAGCAGTTAATACTGGTGGTACAAATTGCTTTGTTGCAAGCATTGGTCATGTTGATATAAAAATCAAATTGGATTCGGGTGCTGATATAACAATGATGTCAAGCTTACTGTATGAACAGTTAATCAAGGAAGATGTCGTGATTGAAGTGACAAGACTGAAAAATCCACAAGAAGTCCTTTCTTTTGCTTACGAACCCATGTCTGTGGATACTGAAGTTTGCTTTAATGTAAAAATTCCACTTGGTTGTGGGGATTTGATGCTTTTGAATGTCAAAGCACTAGTCTCGAAGACACCATTGCCTATGGGACTTGGTGATTTGTTGCTCAGTTATGACATACTTATGAAATTTGGTTTTGACCAGAATGCACTTTTGACAAATGCTCGACTACAAGCCAAGTGTTATAATGTTGGTGGAGTTGTGTTACCTGCTAGTGGTGAAGAACGTATGCTGGAATCATTCAAAGATGATTAATTTTTTCCGCCGCAGGCATTGTCAAAAGTGAAGGAAAAGAAAAAATGCATGAAGTTCTTGATGGTAAAATTCGAGAGGCCAAGGAAGCTGGGGCATCAAATGAATTTATCATGAAGCTGAAGGTTTTACTAACAGAATATGAAGATGATTTTCGTTTGGTTCTTGGTAGAGATCCACCTGTCAACGTAACATCACTGAAAGTGAGATTAAAGCCCAATGCTAAACCTGTACGATGCAAAGCTAGAAAATTTGCTCAAGAACACCGTGATTTTATGAGCAAGCTTATGCAAGAGCTGCAGGAGGCTGATTTATGCTATCGAAATAATGCAAGTCGTTGGACCCCACCACCGTTGATTGTGAAAAGTCTCAACCAGGAGAATTCAGGATGACTGTGGACGTTAGAGCGGTGAATGCACAAACTGAAATCATCCAATGGCCCATGCCAAAGCTAGAAGTTGTTATTGACCAATTGCAAAATGCTGCTGTATTTTTTTCAATGGATTTCTTCAAGGGGTATTGGCAGCTACCATTGGATATTAAAAGTCAAGAATTATTCAGCATACTTACAGACAATGGCGTTTATACACCAGCAAGAGTCCTGATGGGAGGTAGCGACAGTGTTGCTTATTGTCAAGCTATGGCACACAGAAATTTTTCATGAAGATCTGCACGATTGTTGACATGGTTAGACGACATATCGGGTTATGCTGTGGATGAGCATCGATTGTTTGAATTGTTAAGAAGAACTTTAAGCACATGCAAAGAAAGAGGCTTGAAATTAAATCCTACAAAATGCGATTTTTTCAAGAAGGAAGTTCGATGGTGTGGCCGTATCATATCGAAAGAAGGTGTTAAACACGATCCAGTACGTATCAAAGTGCTCGTGGAATTGCTTAAACCAACAAATGCCCAAGAGCTACAGATCAAGCAATACGTCGTAGTGCGAATGGAAACACTAAAAACTCACTTTC
>JNBS01001805.1:0-12519 GCA_002081575.1 Thraustotheca clavata | reverse complement strand
GTACAAATTTCAATCTCTTGCTTCTGCTGCTCTTAATTTCATTTTGGTCATTGGACTCCAAGCTGCATCATACGCTCTATCCTTTCACCGCCATGCTCTTCGTGGTCTTTTGGTCAATCGCAACATTGGTTCATGCTTTGCTTTTTTGTATCTATTTCCTTTTCTCGTGCAATATGTTATTCCATGGGCTCCACCATGGGCTCCAGTTTGTTTATGGTATGCTTTCCTTGTTCAGCTTTTCTGTACCCAAGGCTCGACAGCAATGGTGGCTACATTTCGCATTCTTTTACCACTTGTATTTCTCGTTGAAGGTGTTTCCCACCACAGCTTTTTACTCGATCTCAATGGTGCTGAATTACTCTTGATTTCGTTCATTCTTTCGGCTTTAAAGACTGGAAATATGTGTAGCCCAGTATTTTTTCTCTCTTTATCGATCCAAGTACGTGTTTAGCTCATGTACAATCTTCTAATCCATTGTAGTGTGTTTCAGCAGTCTTTCTTGGCTCCGAACTTTTGGTGCAATGGGGTCAACTTGCTGTTGCATTATATTCTTTAAATGCAATGACTTCTCTTCAGCATGACTGGGTACGTAATTCCTTGGTGAATATTTGAAATTAAGTGTTTCTAGTCATTGTTAGAAGGTGGTGAAGAAAATGGACGTCGCCACTACATTGGAGACTATCATCAACCTGTCACCGGTCCATCAGGTGCATCGATCCAAAAGACCAAACGTCTAGACCGGCGGTCGCTGGCAAGCGTCGTGAAGGGTCGAAACAAGGCCAGGGGCAACTCGAACTTGTAATAATTTCTGTATATAATGCAGTCTGTGATGGTACAAGAGCTTAGTGGAATCATTCTTTGCATTCTTGCTTTAGAAACCTCCTCCATTTTTGATGTACTCAATTTCAGCAGGAGTGCTTTCACGATGAAGTGCAGCATTGCGACTAGGGTATCTTCCATAATCTTTGATCACTTGAAAATGAACTTGTTCATATTCTTCAAACTTGGAAGCAAATCCCTTTAATTCTGGATCGATAGCACGTTCACCAACTTGACGAAACAATACTTGAGCTTTTTCATGAACTCCAATGTCTTCACTATGCATCAATGGCATGAGAAAAAATAGCTGTTCAAACGTATGACGTGCCACAAAATCTTCATGATATCCTTCTAGCGTCTCAAGGACAAATTCTTGCGCAATAGCATCCCCACTGAACGCACGAGGATCGTTTCTGTACATATTTCGAGTAAATTGATCCAAGCAAAGCACAGCAGCAATTTTTACATCAAAGTTTTCCTCTTTGAGCACTTTGGGCAAACCTGGGACTTGGAGTAGTTCTTCTACGAGATTTCCAAACTTTGTCGCAATAGATGCATCAAACGCATCATCCTTCATAAACCATTCTTTTCGCATATTGTTTTTACATTCTCCAAACCAGAACCGAAGAGTCTCTTTAGCATGGGATCGAAGCACTTGTGCCATCGGTGGCAAATTAAAAAATGATTGCAATTTTTCAGATATCGATTTTCACAGGTTCAATTTCATACAATACTACAATGTTCAATAATGATTTGCATATCCAATATTAACAAATATTATTTATCATAGTATATAAGATTAAGTAAGGTGATCTATCATTTACGAGTTTTTTGGCGGGAAACTTCATGCGGGACAACCGCTGAAATAGATTAGAAGAATACGAGAATAAATAGGATAATAAAGAGAATGTTTCCAGCTGAGAGGCATGCTAAGTTCCATCGTCGTATGGAAGGTCTTGCTCACCTTCGTCGACAGGTTTTTAAAGCTTAAAGAGAAAGTTGATTGAATGAATAGGAATTTACAGTAGAAATCTACCAGAATCAACGACGTCGAGGACATACATGGCATCGAAAATACTTGACAAAGGATGATCCATTGCCATTTACAAACCGTGATGGTTCGTCTAGTCTTGCACGTTTTCCAAAGAAGTTAAAAGCACCATTAGGATATCAATGGTTAGAAATGTGGAAACCATGTATGACAAATACATTGTCTGATGCAAATGGATGGGTTTATGCTCCATCATTTGATCTACTTGAATTTAATGCAAGTCCACGAGTTCGAGATATAGATTGTGTACGTCGACGTCGTTGGATTCGTGGTTTAATTAGTCATTTGATTCCATTCAAATGGAAAGAAGATCGATTAGGTACATTATATCATACAAATTCATGTAGTAAGAGCCATTTAGGTGTTTCTTTGGCTGAGACTATTGATGAAACAAGAAAGAAATCCATTGAAATTGTTGCCAATGTAAAATTTCCATTAACTCTAGTCCCAGTTGGATGTAATCAAGTTCTTACTGTAAAGCGAGTTTCCAAGTCGGATCTACGTCTTTATTCAATGATTTCACGTGGAGATATTCTCATTAATGTCAATGAACAATCTGTCAATGGTACGGCTTTATCTGATATTCAAAATCAACTATCCCAACCATCATGTTATCTTACGTTTGCACCAACAACTAGACAAATTCATATTCAAGATTGTAATCGTAATGCTACCAAAGCAGGTTTACATGCTGGATGCATTCTTGTTGGATTAAATGAACGTTCATTACGTCAAGTGCGTCTATTAGATGTTGAAACATTACTCGTTATGGCACCAAAACATTCTTGTGTTCTTTACTTCCAATCTGCAGTCACACTTGATCCACCATTTTATATTGTAGGTCCATTTACTTTGGGGCTACAAGAACATAAAAAACAAGATAAATCACATTTATTAGTCTCAAGATTTGCTGGTAAAGTTACAGGTCTATTTGCTACATCTAGTTAAGGATTATTAATGCAATTTCTTGTCATCTAGTCTGATTCATTATCACTGCTTTCACGGTCATCACTCATATCATCATCATCATCATCTTCATCGTCAGAGGCTTCATCTAAAATGAATCGACATCTTTGTCTTGATGGTTTTGCAGTAATCTTTTTTGTATTTGGATTCCACTGAGGAAGTACTTCTTCATCAGAGTCCGATTCCAATAGAACTTCATTATCTTCATCACTGTCTTCTTCATCTTCTTCATCTTCTTCATTTTCATCTTTATCACTGTCATCATTATCAATTTGTTTCTCCTTTGGTTGAATTGATTTTGTCTTTTTTGCAATACGAGCTTCCATTTCATCCAAAGCATCATCACTTTCATGACTACTGTGATCATACTCAATGGTTTCATCATCAACGCAAAGATCATCAAGATTTCCTTCAGCATTTGTGTCTTCCATGTCAAGACGAGATGGAAATTCTAGCTTGGAAAGCAATGGAAAAGCAGCATTCACTGTAGCTTCCTGGTCACCTTCCAAATCATCAAAGACAGGACTTAAAATGACACGCTGAACAAGATGACGAATGTCTTCTAAAGCCCAATGTTGAGTCATTCCTTTAATCACTCGACAGCATTCGTTCACTGTACGAAGACTTTCAATGAGATTGTGTGCAAATTCAAAGACTTCATCTTTTGACATGGTAGCAATGTCAATTAAATCCATAAATGCTTCAAGAACACTGTCATCACTAATTTTAATCATATCTGCTTCAATGCATGTAGCAATCTTTGCACTTAAGATATGAGGCATTGGGGAGCCAGCACGTAATAAATCAATGATTTGAAAACCATGTAATGGAATATTGAGGCCTTCAAGAAAATCAGCACAAACAAACTCTGGACAGTGTTTGAGAAGGAATCGAGTTGTCTTCTTTCGTTTGAAATGAAATGGAGCACAAAATAGCCGAACTAATCGTCCCATTTCAACCAAATCCCATTGTTCCATTGCCGCCGCATCAATGATACTTGCATATAAAGTTGTCTTAGCAGCACTGTCAACATCTTCAATTTTGATATGTTTGTTTGTGTCTTCTTTTGGTTTAGATTGCATTCGCTTCATGGCTTTTGCAGCTTCTTCCAATGACATTTCGTTAACTTTAGCAACTACCTCATTTGATTTTTGTGGTTCATTTGCCTCAATGGATTTGGCATCAATCTTCTTAGCAGGCTTTGAGTTTACTTGTTTTAGTTGATTCTTAGTTGGCTTTGATGAAGCTTGATCCTTTGTTGTTACTTTGGATGGTACAATGGCTGTATTCTTCACTTGTGTCTTGGTTGATTTTGCAATTGGCTTTGATGGTGACTTGATTTCCTCTTTTTGTGCAACAGGCTTAATTGATTTAGTTGGTTGGGATTTTATAATTGACTTTGGTGTAGCTGGTAAATTTGAGTTCTTTTTGCTTGGTAATACAATTGTGGCGGGCTCTTTTTCAAGCTTAGGCTTCTTAGCCGCTGGTTTCTTCACTGGTTCCTCTTCTTTGGTTGAAGAGCTGTCATCTTGATTGTTTAGCTTGGACTTTAAGGCAATGGGTCTTTTTAAAGTCTTCGCTTCATTTGATAAGGATTTGACGGCATTGTGATAGTTTAGTTTTGAATTTACCACCACTGGTTTGTTTGTCGCCTTCTCTTCATCTGATGAAGTATCACTGTCATCTTGCTTAGAAAGGTTTGGCTTCACGGTAGTTGGTTTATTCATTGTCTTCTCTTCATCTGACGAGGAATAACTATCATCATGGCTGTTTGGGTTGGGCTTTACGAGCACTGGTTTCTTTATTGTCTTTTCCTCATTTGATAAAGAATCGCTTTCATCTTGCTTACTGACATTGGGCTTCTTGAGCAATGGTTTTTTAATTTCCTCTTTTTCATCTGATGAAGTTTCTTGGTCCCATCGTTTATTTAGCTTGGAACTTGCAATCAATGGTTTCTTTACTACCTTCTCTTCTTCTGATGAGGTATCACTATCATTGTGATTGCCAGCTTTTGGGCTTACGAGCAATAAGGTTTTCTTCATCTTTTCTTCACTTGATACGGACATGATGGCATTGTCATTTGCTATTGCTTCCGATAAGGAATTGCTTTCCTTTTGCTTGCTAATCTTGGCTCTTACCACCAATAGTTTCTTTGTTGTCTTTCCAATTGATGCAGACTTGATGACATTTTGATTGCCAAGTTTGGGCTTTTCAATCAATGGTTTCTTTATAACTTTCTCTCCATTTGATGTGGGATTACTTAGCTTTTTCTTATTAAGGCTGGGTTTTGTGGTTAATGAGTTTTTCAATGTGTTTTCTTCATCTGATGAGAACTCAATGTCATTTTGATTGACAAGCTTGGCTTTAACATGTAGTGGTTTCTTTGTTGTCTTCTCTCCATTAGATAAAGCCTTGCTGTCATTTTGATTGTTTGGCTTGGGCTTTGCAAGAACTGGTTTCTTTACTGCCTTCTCTTCATCGGATGAGGACTCGCCGTCAATGATATTGCCAAGTTTAAGTTTTGCACACAATGGGGTCTTTGGTGGTTGATCATTTTGATTATTTAGCTTGGTCTTTACAAGCGCTGGTTTCATTGCTGTCTTCTCTTCATCTGACGAGGCATCAGTGTCATTGTTATTGCCAATTTTGAGCTTTGAACGCAGTGGTTTTTTCACTACCTTTTCTTCATCTGACGAAGTTTCACTCTCATTTAACTTGAGATTGCTCATAAAGCCCTTTATAGCATTGGGCACTGCTGATGCTAGCTTTAATGCTGTTTTTACTGGAGGTACTTTATCTTTGCCATTTTCTTGAGGTACTTTTTGATTTTGTGGTTTGTTAAACAATGAATTTGTATCAATGGGAGCTTTTTTTGCCACAGCAATCGGTGCTAGCACAGGTGATTTTGTTACTATTTCAACCTTTTGGAATTGAGGTTTCTTTTTCTTATTGTTTTTTTTCTTTTGTGCATTTGTTGGCATTGAACTTATCTTTGGGCTATTTGTAATTCCTTGATCAGGTTTAATTTTCTTGTCTAGAATTTGTTCATTTGCGGGCTTCTTTTGCAACAATGATGACTTTACACCATTCGTAGCTGGTTTTCTTATCAATTCTTCAAGTACATCATCCGTTGTATTGTCTACACGCTTTCGTTTAACCTTTCTTGTCAATCCAACGAAGTCCTCTTCGTCCACAACTTTCTTTTTCATTGGTGTTTGACGTAAAGACTTTAGTTTTGCTTGTAGATTCGCAGCAAATGCATCTTTAGCATTCATTTCCGCTTCTACATCCATCTTCTTCTTCATCAAAGCGTTGCGGTTCATGCTCACACTCTTGGCGTCAACCAACTAAGATTCTACGTTAAACCTACTTTAACCTATCTAGTATTAACCACTCGTTTAGTCTATTTCCACGCAACTTGTTCTTGTTACTATGGAAATTAACATTGAATTGTCCGCGGTTGTTTTATAACAAAAGTATGTACTGTAGACCACACAAAGTAAGATATGCGTAGCATATAATTTAGCACTTTGTTTACTTGTCCACACTGAAAACACTCGTAACTATGATAGGTATTTCATCTAAAACAAGTTGCGTGAAATTAGATATACGCAATATATGGAAGATATGGTAGTCAGATATGATAGTCAGATAATGGGATTTGCATGTCTTTGATGATAGAAGAAGAGGATGATAATAATTATGGCACAAACATTGTATAGATGTATTTATGTAATATATCAAACAAAGAGGGCAAACTCGTCCAATAAATAGGGTCTTTTGGTACACTACTCATATGACACTTCACAGTGAAAAGACCGAGTTTCGCTTTTGTTGACTGCGCTCTTCGAGGAGCGTTCGTACAAGAGCTTTTGTATCCAATAGTTCAGAATGTAAAGTCTGAACAAAGGATGTAAGCTCACGCAATGCCGAGCGAAGTTCCGTGTCCGTTGCGGGCTCCGCTGGTTGTGAGTTTTCAACTTTTTTAACCCGACGACGTCGTTTAATGGTTTGTAGTTGATCAGATTTGCCACGTACAAAATGTGGATGGCGAAATTCATATACAACAACATTGTTTGCAAAATACTTCATTTTGCGAAACCCATACGAATTCAATTGACGGGCAAAGCTTTCAAACTTGATCGGTTTAAAAAAAGTTGGAATAATCCGCTTTTCAAATGCTTCATTGTCAAAGATAGCAAATGATGTGCCATTGTTTGTCCATGCCGCCACTGATTCTGGGCACTGCTCTAACATTGTATAGAGCTTTTCCATGTACTTGGTTGTGCGCTCTAAATATTCAGGCGCACGCTCTTCAGACGTACTTGTTGCTGGCGATGCGACCACATCAGGTTTAATAAAATCTTCAAAGTACACATCGGTGGTATTTTCATTTTCATTTGAATCATCTGAAGCAAAACCAGACGTATAGTCCATGAGACCTTCCATAAGAAAGGCCGAGATATCAGCGGCGGCTTGCAAGTCGGCACTCATTGTAGGCGTCGGCGTCTAATTTAAAAATGAAAAACAATTTTCTTCAATACTTTCTTTTCCTATACAAAATGTACCGGCTGACGCCACCTTCACATATCTCATTGCGTAACCCATCCGTCAATGTCGGAACGCCACCTTTTTCATGTCGGAATATAAAAAATATATTACATTTTTTTCACATATTTATACGCAAATCAAGATATTTTTTTAAAATAATAAAATAATTTTAAAAACTATCCAACTAAAATTTAAAGGAAGTGGCGATTTAACGACATTTAATGGATTTGCATAGGAAATCAACTGTCTTATATTGATATTGTTTGAATAACTTGAACAAATGGACCTTCTTCGTAAGCAAATCTTTATTTAAGTATGACGAATCTCCAATTTTAATATCTGGTGCTAGGCATCCACATGTAATCTTAAATCGCCAGATGGATACGTCATTTTAATACAAAGTTGAATTGTTCGATTTTCTATTATTTTTATTTTATCATTTAAAGTTTGTATATAATATAAAAATGATGTTATTATATTGTAATATAGCATTAAAAAAAATTTCACATTAGAAAATTTTAGCTTCAACTTTGTTTCAATATGTTAAAAATGGTTGGCGTTCCGACTTACAGCACGGCGGAACGTGAAGTGATTTATCCAAAAGGATAAAAAACACGCCAGTAGCCTTACAAAAACGTGCAGCTGATAGCTCAGAGTTATGCGATAGAATACAGTGCAATGATATAGCCTCAAATTTCATGGGAATAAAACCACGACAACCACTGTGGTACTACTTGTTTAAAAATTTTCCTCAAAGATAAATCTTCTTCACAAGCTGAGTTTGTACCACGGGCGTAGTTCAATACATGTGCAATACTTTATTTCTTGCCTTAAGCATAGTAGCTTGAATTTCAGTTTTCTTTAAGCTCTTGAAATTCCATGTTTTACTTTTATGTGTGCATGTGGCGCGTTGTTCAGCATCAGAATCACGATTGGGTCAAGCATGTGCATATCTTTGGCACAACTTATAGATGCCACACAAGCTTTGTCAACCAAACTTATCCATGTTCCGGCCTCTAAACAGTTCGATTTTCGATCCACCCTACACTACAGCACATGGTTTATAGCAAAGTGCAATCATAAATACTCAAGTTTCAATAAAACGAAATCAATACATTATTCAAGTCAAATGTCATCACTCTCAGCTGCGCCTTTTGAGACATAGGGCTCATCCCACTTGACAAGCTCCTGAATTCTCACATAATTTTCATTTAACACAACTGCACAAAGCATTGGCATGGATTTGTGCCAACATTTCCACGTAAATGGACTGAAATGTTTAAAATGACCAGAAATAGTGTTAGAATTGCACATTTTTCACTTGGTGTATAATCACATAGACAGTAGTCCGATCACAAACTCTGTGTCCACGCTACGCATTTCTCAAATTATCGCAATCCAACTCATCCGTGCAATATCCATATCCTCTTCTCGCATCCATTCAAACATGTTCAATGGAATTGTAAAGAAGGGAAGATCAACATTTTTTTAATCTGCTGTTGGAGTTTTTACACTTGTAAAAATTTATCAATCGGACAGGCCCAACAATCCAAAATGGCCATTGCATGTCACTTTTCATAAGCAATTTCATTGTTTTATACCGAAAGACTCATTGAAATATCAGCTTTGCTCAATTTCTAGGTTCAAATAATATTGTAGTATCAACATTTCAGCATTCTGCTTGGTCCAAAACAAGCTCAGTCCGAAGCATTTCAGATAGTTATTTCAACCATAAAATAATATTAAACCCATTTGTGCCTGTGTACACAATAAACAAATCCAGTTAAATGAGCTGTCATATCACTAACGTCATGAATATACTGCATCAATGAATACCTCCAACGATTTATATTGCATGAGTGCTAAAGATGTGGTCATATTGCACATAACGATTCAGACACAAGACTGAAATCCTTGTGCGACAGCAAATACGTTTGCATCCCTTCTAGAGATTTGTTATATACGAATGAAGGGATTAGAAGTTTCCCAAATGACTTCATTAAACACTTCAAATTGCCTACGAAATGAATTCGCGCATATTTACGTTTTTTTCCCTTTGTGTAGAATCGTTGGATGCAACTCCCATCTGAGTAAAAGCATCGCATTTAGACGCTGTCTGATCCAACCCAGGGCGGGTTGACTTCGTCACGTCCTTCAACGCAACAAAATAATGCAGTCAAGTTTGTACGTTAAGCTTCATATCACACATACTTGAGCTTGGTTTAAGTAGCTATATTTTGTCATTTTCCGAGGTACTATCCATGGAAGGATTGAATAGATAAGGACAAAATAACGGAACTTACTGGGTTGAAGACCTACCATTGTGGCCTCACATAATCATTGGAAATTGACTCTTTCAGACATCACTTCAAAGAATGGTGGGCCAAATATTCTCCAAAATATATTTTATAAGACCACACGATTTTGCTATTTGGTTGGTCTAGAGTGTAAACTTGGCATTAAAAGGATATAACTGCTTCATTACGTTTAAGTTGGGAGATTATTTGATTTTGCTTTAAATAATTCCTATAGCCATAAAGTAAATGAGACAATGAGCTTATTAAGCATGCGAAGAAGAGTAGAGAAGAGTGTATTGCTACCAACAATAAATAAGTTAATAGCAACTAGGTCTATTATCTCTTTAGTAATTCGAGTGACATTTAGCTTTAGATGTGTAACACTATCATACACACTAAGATCAAAACAAGCTTCGGAAAGTCGTTCAGCATGATGAAATTAAAACAAACTTTTGTCTTTAAATTGGCCAGTGTAGGTGTTAACCTGACCAAAGTAATTGACATCTAGTTATTATACAATCTAATAGATGTCCAAATCAAATCAAAATGGCATAACAAAAGTTAGTTCAGAAAAATAGCGCTTCCGATTGTAGTACCAAAGGTACTATTAACATTCACTGTATAATGTACGATGGAAGTTGGTGATAACACACAAAGACTACACTCTCGGCAATAATATGTCTACTATATAGTTTGAATATAAAACTAAGTCAGTACGCGATAAATCTTTTGAACGTTGCATGTTGGCATACTCAAATTCTCCAAACCTTATCCTACCTACTGACAATCATGTAGCCTTTGTATAAATAATAAAATATCGGTAATGTATAAGTCCTTAATTCTTGCAGTGATTGTAAGCGAACCTAAACTATGATTCTCCCTATACAAAGTTTAAATCAAAAACATGAAATATAAATGAAGTACGTCAATTTCACGCTCGATCATTTCATTATGTTTTAAATTAGAAGTTGAGAGATGCTATTTGTGTCATTTTATTGTGGACTTATTTCTCTGTTATCTTAACACTGTAACTTTCAATATTTCATTTTTGACTAGATTCATAAAAATACATTTTCTTTTTTTAATTTGGCACTAGTTGGTATCATAACTAGAGTTATTAGTCTAGTCTAAAAAGTTGTATAAAATTGAACAAGCTTATAAGGATTGTAGAATCTATCGTTGTGACGTGCTCAAAATCAATGAATTTTGTTTTTCAACAAAAATAACATTTTTCAGCTTTTGTAGCAGAATTCGGTTTGTAAGTCCGATACCAAACAAGTGGCACCATCCAAAAAACTTGCCATTGCACGAGTAAATATTTACTATCATTGATACTTAAATTCTAGACAGCAATTGATACTCTATAAGTGCAGCCCAATTAGGACAGAAAATATTTATCATTTGCGACAATAAGCATTCTCACATCCTTTTAAACGATCTGCTCTGTCCTACAGAGAAAAATAATATTGGACAGAGTCTGTCCTATTATTGCACAGATTTGAATGTGCATGATATTAAGTATCTTGTGCTTTTTCACTATGGTCCACATAAACATCCATAGACTTACATTACGATGAAATACTGGATTCTGAGTATAATCATCGCATAAGAGGAGTCGAAGCCTCCCAACCTTTAAATGGGTAATTTTGTCGTTCCTTCAGGATGGGAAAAATCATCGAGTGAAAATCGACACTTAATATTTTTCACTTCACTATCCCATTCTCAGCTACTTGGTTTAAAGTAGCTTCTATGACATACAATAAACAGACTAAGCATTATCCAAGGAAGATTTAATGGGTAATACAAACAAACAGCCAAGTTAAAGTGTGATACTTTGGACATCAGGATCAATCGTAAAAAATGAAAGCATTTCTGAAATTGCTGGCCGATGCGTTGGGTCTTGACTCCAACATCTTTGAAGTAGTGCTTCACCATCACTTGACACAAAACCCCGTAATCTTTCAGTACTGAATGGTTCGGGACGTGGTGCATAATTGTTCAAAAGTATCAAGTCTGTTTGGATAAAACCTTTGGCGTCATACAATTGTGCAAATGGTCTCATTCTTGTCAAAATTTCACCACAAAGTATACCCAAAGCATAAATGTCTTGAGATTCGTGATTTGTATTTTCTTCTGGTGCCATATATGCTGCTAAACCAGATCCAATTTTGGTATATCGACCCATTGGAAGTTGTTTGTATATATAAGTTGGTTCCATCAAACTAAAGACATCAAGTTTACATCTTCGGTTTGATGACACGAGAAAAGTTGCTGAGTTTATACATTTCCCTGCGTATTGACGCTTTGTTTGCGTTTGAATATACCAAACTGCTAAAATGACATCACGACACATTTGTAGCCGATCCACTCGCTTAATATTGATGGAAGGATTGTGAAGAAAACAACCAAGGCTGCCACCATCCATAAACTCTGATGCAATAACCAAAAGGGCTTGGACATTAATTAATGAAATGCCAATGACTTGTGTGATAGCTTCACAATCATAAATGACAATTTCATGAAAAGCCTTAATGAACTTTTCACGCTGATCATGATTAGACGAAGAGTATACGAGCCCTTTTAAAGCAACTTTTCCTGTACCAAATGAACTTGAATACATTTGTCCAAAAATATTTAATGTAGTTGCTGTCTCAAGTCTCTCAAGCCAATATGGGCTTAAGTCCAAACGATACTTTAGACGTTGAAGCAATGATAACTTGGTTGCTTTTGGCTCATTATTTTCAACAATTACTGCAGATAATCGTTTATCATCAACAATCAAATAGTTTTCGTCAATTGGACCTTCATCTAATGGAGTAGAACATTCTTCATAAG
>JNBS01001804.1:0-14419 GCA_002081575.1 Thraustotheca clavata | reverse complement strand
TGAACCAACACTATGAACAATTACAAGATAAACTCAACAGTATTTACCAAAGAAAACATTCAACTACTTGGGTTTCATAATTTAGTCAAAACAAATTCGCCTTAAAGTGAAGCAAACAACGCATCTACCAACGTTTGAAATTCGCATGAAAAATGTCGTGTATGCAAAAAAGGGATACCAAGCCCGAAATTCTATTCCAACTCTTATTTCCACATTGTCATGCTTCCAACAGAAACACCAAACAACACGATTCGTGCTTAAGCACATTAGCCCTCATATAACTATATTCTATGCATTTAACTAACTCCAGACCTTATAGATATTGGGGCCACAGGGCTGTGGGAAATCCACTCTGCTCAGGCATATTGCAGGATTGATCAAGCCACGTAGAAATGAAGAGCTCGGTGGTATTGTCACTTACAATGGCTGCAACGCAAATCAAGTTGACCTCACATCTTTGGCAGTTTATGTTCAACAACAAGATCATCATTTACCTGTGCTAACTGTCCAAGAAACTCTAGAATTTGCCCACAAGTGTCTTATCGGAAGCATGATCCCGATGATCCTCTTACGATGAATGAAAATTACAATGTTGGCATCTTTATTTCTGTATTTGGTCTTGATGAATGTGCAGACACACGGCTTGGTGATGACGCTATCCGTGGATTGTCAGAAGGCCAAAATCGTCGTGCTTCAGTAGCGGAAAAGTTTACTGGGCGAGCTCCAGTATTACTGATTGGTGAGTTTTCCAATGGTTTGGATGCTTCTACTACTCTGGAAATTGCAAAATCTATCCGCACAATGTCAGAATTGCTAGGAAAAACAGTTATTATGTTCATGCTTCAAGCCACCACCACAAGTGTGTGAGCTATTTGACAACATAATTGTATTGGATAAAGGCGAAATGATTTACAATGGACCACGCTTATCTCTTCCTGCATATTTTCAATCTATCGGATACTTGTGCCCACCAAAAAAGTATATAACAGATTTCCTTCAAGAAGAAACAACTTCCAGTGGCATTCAGTATTCTATCTCAACTTTGATCAATCTGAAGTCCAATAAATCGGCGAGAATTGCAGCTCGTTTTCTCGTTGCCATATTTTTCAAAATTTGTTAAATGATATTGATTGCCAAGAACGTATGAACGCCTGCGTAAACTAGTTCTTCAGAAGATTCGACTAAGCTATTTCTCAAGCTTTCAGGTAGTTCTCGGTTTAGCATTCAAAGTATCAGTGCGTGATTTCAAGTTCAGCGCATTTCGTTTGGTACAATCACTAGTACTGAGAGCTTTGGCTCAAAATGAGTTTCTATCTCCCACCAATACGCATGAACCTTTACTCCAAATGGTGGGCGTGTTGGCGATCTAGTTCTTAGCTCCATTGGGTTTTCAACGAACTACCATTTTATTTGGGGTGCTATTGGCTTTATCATCGGCTTTTACATTTTGGAACCAGTCTTGCTTATGCGCACATTCGTGTACGAGGATACTCACATTAATGATGTACTAGTGTTTGAAAAAATATCGTCAATCCCATTTGACTCAGTAAACCAACCTCAAGAGTGTAATGGCGTCAGTGAAGCTATATTTCTTTCGTCGGGGGCCGACCATGGAGAGATACATAGATTTAAATTTGAGCCTGTGACTCTTGCCTTTAACCATATTCATTACTAGGTTCATGTTAGAAAAGAGCTCATCATTTGATTAAAGATGTTCACGGATATTTTGAACCCGGGGGATTAACTGCAATCATGGGCTCAACTGGTGCAGGAAAAAGAACCTTGATGGACGTAATTGCTGGGCGAAAAACTTTTGGCGTAATCCAAGGCGTGTGTATATTAATGACGAACTACTTTATCGCAAAAGATTTAATCGCATCACGGGCTATTGTGAACAAACTGATAATCATTAAGAGACAGCAACCGTGTATGAAGCTTTTGCATTTAGTGCAGCACTTCGTTTACCTCGAGGAACTTGCAAGGAGACTCAGGTTTCGTTTGTAAATGATGTTATAGATATGTTGGAACTAAATTTTAGATTCAACTCAAAAATTCAATCACTTACCAAAGGTGAACGCAAACGTGTGACGATTGGAGTTGAATTGCTTTCCAATCCAAGTTTATTGTTTCTAGACAAACCTACAACAGGACTTGACTCCCATGCGGCTACAATTGCAATGGAATGTGTCAAGAAAATAGTACTATTCACCAACCATCGGTTGCCCTATTTAACTTGTGCGATAAGCTTTTATTGCTTAAATCTGGTGATCTGGTGGTGAACTCGTGTACTTTGGCAATTTGGGTGAGGATTGCTGTAAAATGCTACAATACTTCGACCAATTCAAATCGATACCATTTAAAACACCTGATGAAAATCCAGCTACGTACATGCTTCGCTGCGTTGGGGCTTGAACTTCAGCTAAATTGACTGAGATTGATTTTGCTCGAGCTTACAGAAACAACGCTTTATGCAAACGAAATGAAATGTGGATTCAATTACATTTGCTATTAAATGTTTCCGTTCTTCCTAGTAATAAGAACACCTTTGCATCCTTTGGAACTCAATTGAATTTCCTTGTGCGACGTCAGTGGGTCATGTATTGGAGAAGTCCAACATATAACCTCTCTCGAATTGTGCTTATGATTGCGTTATCCTTAATTTTTGGTTCTCTTTACTCTACCAGCAACATTGCCACATCCGTGGATATTATGGCTCAATTGGTACTTATTTTCATGGGTGTCGCCTTTATTTGTGTTTGTACGATGTCAACTAGCATTCCATTCACATACAAAAATCGGGGAGTTTATTACCGTGAAAGAATGTCATTAATGATTCATCCACTGCATATTCTCTATCGCTCTTTCTAGTCGAATTCATTTATGCTTGTGCCTTAGCCTCTCTTTATTGTCAACGGATGGTATTGGTTTGATGGTCTCAACTCCGCTTCAGTAGCTTGGTTATGGTTTTGGTTGATTTCATGTATCAGTATGGCAATGTGGACATATATTGGTCATTTTCTTGCATTTGCATTTCCTACAATGCATCTAGCTGTAGCTCTAGCCGGTGGATTAACAGCTTTACTTTTTGTTTTTTCCGGATTCATGATCAACGCAAACTCACTTAAAGCATGGAAATGGGTGTATGCAATAAACTCCTTCCACTACACTCTCGAGTCAATGATTACAACACAATATCACAATGACACCCGTCTCATTTCCGTCATTCAAACTTTTCCTAGTGCCAAAGTCTCTATCAAACAATTTGTCCTAGATTATTTCGCCAACTCTTTTTCCAACAACAATCGAATATCCGATTGTTTTGTACCTTACTTCATTCATTCTTTGCATAATTCAAGCTCTTACCTGGCTCTGTTTGACCAAACTATGTCATATAACCCGTAATAGAATCTCTCTTTTTTATTCACAGAAGGCTCCTTAAGGTTAAAAATTATTTTATTTACATCATCACATTTGTTCACATTGGCTTTGGTTGCAATATTGATCTCTATTTTACTCTACCAGGAAGAAGATAGTCATCCATTAGCTAGAAACTAGCCAACTCGATAACTTTTGTGTCCTGTCTCATGGGTAAAGGATGCAAATGTCTCATTGGCATAGCTTATGTACCTAATTAGGCAAAGCCTAGAAAAAGTTGATAGCCAATCAAAAGTCTGGAAGAGGAAAAAAGTACAACTTGATACAATCCTAATTAGGTAAATTGTAATAACCAACCAATTTGTTTGGTTTGATTGGAGATGATCATTTCATAATTACAATTGCCACAAAATGCCAATTGGTCCCAAGATACATGATGTTGCTCCTAAACGTAAAAGAGATTGGGAATCTGAAGGAAAGCCTGCAAAGAAAGCAGATACAAGCTTAAGTCCTGCAGATACATGGCGAGAAGAGCATGCAATTACTATTCATGGGCCTACATCCGATTACATTTGCCCTGATCCAATTTTATCATTTAAAGATACACCATTTTCTACTGATATTCAAACTTCTTTGACGAAAGCGGGCTACACTGCACCAACACCAACACAAGCACAATCATGGCCAATTGCTTTAACTAAACAAGATATGATTTCTGTAGCAAAAACAGGGTCTGGCAAAACTGTGGGCTTTTTATTGCCATCGTTCCATCATATTTCGAAAGGCAAAGCTGGACATCATCCACGAATTCTTGTGTTGGCTCCTACAAGAGAATTGGCTACGCAAATTGAAGCTGAAGCTAAAAAATTTAGCCGTGCCAAACCTTATGTACGCACTACTTGTGTGTTTGGTGGAGCTCCAAAATACAATCAAATTCGACAAATTGAACAAGGCATTGATTGTCTTGTGGCATGTCCTGGGCGTTTGTCAGATTTGATTACAATGAAAAAAGTATCTTTGGAAGCAATTGAAATTCTTGTTTTGGATGAAGCTGATCGTATGCTTGATATGGGATTTGAGCCTCAAATTCGTGCTATTGTAGAAAATATTCCAGATCAACGCCAAACACTTTTATTCAGTGCTACATGGCCCAAAGCTATTCAAAAATTAGCTCGTGCTTTCTTGAAAAACCCTGTGCAAGTTAACATGGGGAATATTGATGTGCTCCAAGCTAATACTGATATTGTGCAATCCGTGGATATTATTCGAGAAGATGAAAAGAATGACAAACTCATTGAACTCATGAATAAAATTGTCAAAATGGAAGATCCTAACAACACAGACCTCACCAACCACATCAAAACTATTGTGTTCTTCCGTACCAAACGTTCTTGTGATCGACTTGCTCAAGAATACTGGCAGCATGGTTATGCAGTTGGTTGTTTGCATGGTGATATGGATCAACACCAACGTACTCTTACCATGAACCAATTTAAGCAAGGAACTCTTAAAATCCTTTTTGCCACGGATGTAGCTGCTCGTGGTTTGGATGTCAAAGATGTTGGTATTGTCATCAACTACGATATGCCTGGTGGCACCAACGGAATAGAAGATTATATCCACCGTATCGGACGAACAGGCCGAGCTGGTGCCAAAGGAAAATCCTTTTCATTTTTCACTGATGCTGATGCTGATTGTGCCAAGCAACTTGTTGAGATTTTGACTGCTGCCAAACAAGAAGTACCAAAAGAATTGGTTGATTTAAGCTTTTCTAGTCGTCGAGGACGTAAAAGTGGTGGTGGCCGTGGTCGTAACTTTGGTGGCAATCGCAGTGGTGGACGCGGTGGTGGCCGTGGACGTAGATGGTAACTTTATTTAATTGAATAAAAATTGTCTTCATTTGCTATGTAAGATCTGGAATTCCAATAACCATTGGAAATGATGTTTGTTTGAGTAGATCAAACACTGTAAGTTGATCATCAAACGATACATTTCTTCCACGAATGACACCAACAAAACCATCTTGATTTTCAATAGGGTATGAAATTCCCCATGCAGTGTACCCAACAACATGGTAATTACCATATACTAAACAAACAAGTCCATCAGCAGCAATATTAGCAGCACCACCAACATGATATTGCGAGTGGCGAGCTTCGTTTGTAAGGATCATTTTGGCGGAATTTTGAAGAATGAGCTCGAGAGGTTTACTCACTGGGTTAACTCGGTGGTTGGGTGGTGAAAATAAATAACTTAACATACTCTTGTTAGGCATTTTCCAGTACCAAAGCATTGACAATAGAAAAGTTGTGGTGGCGTTGACAAAGATAAACCAGCCAAAGATTTGGGTAAAGAGATAGAAACAATTGATTTGATTAGAATACACATTATGAATTGTATTGGTAAAGTGGTGACAATACATTCCAGTCCATCGGTACCCTTGAAAGAGTCGAATACCTTGTTTTGTAACATGGAATGGAACATATAGCATTACCACCGGAGCACCAAGAAGAAACAAGTTCTCACATAATTTAAACATGTCTTGGTGCTGAAATAAACAACCCAGAAGCCGTGTAAATACCAATAAAACAAATGAACAAGGCCATATAATTCGCATGATTGACATGTAGTTTAATAGAAAAGTACCAATAGATCCACTACTGGTAAAGACTGTGTGTTGGCAATAGACAACGATATCTTCAACACTGGCCACTGCTTCAGCTGTAAGAAAAAATAAAATCAAAAAATTGTACCGTTCTCGTTTATGAACAACTAAACCATGATGAGATTGAGCTATCCATTGTGGTAATGATTGTTGTTGTCGACGATAAACGAGGTAGATTGGGTAGTAAATTGAAGTAAACCGATAAATTACAACCAAACTAACCATAGTTAAACGAAAGATGTCTTTATAAACTAGTCGAACAATTGTAATATCACCTTCAGAATAATGCAAAGTCCAAACATGAACCAAAGAACCATTCCACGATACTCGGTTTAAATCAGCAGTACGAGTTGTATGTGCTGTCCATGAACCAACAGTCTCACCGTACCAGGCTGAAGTGGTGATCTGGCTAGCAGTGCCTCCAATATGAATATGTGCAGGACAGCCGATTAAATTTTCAAGGCTGAAGACGGGAGTATTCACATCCAGTGCCAAACTTAAAAAACTTGGATGATCTGGGTCAGAAACATTAACCAAAAATGCTTCTTGTACCAATGATGATCGATTTAAAATAAAATATCCACCAAATTCCTTGCACCACATCGTAGCTTCTGTTTGACTTGGTCTATAGTTTATTTGATGACCATTAGTTGTAGTAGTTGTATCACAAGGAAAAGGTTCACCTTCACCGATAGCACTAAGACATTGGCGATATGGACTACTAGTTTGCACAGACCATTGCGTTGAAGCGAATTCATCATTTGGAATATCAATTCGTTCACCATTAACAAGTGTGCAATTACCAAAAAAGTTACCAACATGTTGTGTGGGATCTTTGTCAACAGGATAATATGATCTGCACAATGAGCCAGCTAATGATCCTGTGCCATCTACAGGAAGTTCATAATAACAATCTAAAAAAGGTAAACTATCATTGCAAACTCTGGACGAAATATTGTTAAAATTGTTTGTGACTTCCATTTCCCACACTAAAGTTTGAAAGCTGCTATCTGTTGACATATAATAGCCATACAAAGTCTTAAGTGGATCTCCAAGAGAGTTTAACGTAAGTAAAGACCAACCAAGAAATTGAATCATTCCTCTCACTGTTAATCGAGGCACAGAAGCTGAATAACCAGCTTGAGCCATGCTCATTTCATAGCCAGGAGCAGTTGACATGAGCAATAAAAAGACTGTCGTTAACTCGTTTCACTCTGTGTTGTTTTTTCCAGTGTATTCATACAATGATATATCTTGAAACTTGAGCACCTAATGATTTAAATAAACAAAAGAATATAAAATAAATAATACCTCATTTCCAATTGATGTCCAGCCAGGACGAAGTTCACGTGCAAAAAGTTCCAACTTTGGATCATTTATTTGTAGTAATGAGTGAGGAAACAATTGTTCAATTGGGGGCTTCCACGAATGACGAAGAGGAACATTTACAAGTGTGTGGATTGGAAATTGATCAAACTTTTCTTTATAAACATTTGAGCCTCTTGCAGCAATAACAAGTCTTTCAAAAGGCAATCGATGTGTTGAGTTTAATGGTGTTACAGGCTCTCCATTAACAGCAACTTTAAGCCACGTCCACGTCTTTGGTGAAGTTGTAAAGCCCCAATGTGGTAATAATTTCTCCAATAAAAATGTCATGTACGATGGTTTGTTCGTCACCCATACAGCAATAATACATCCTTCAGGATCTGAAAGCTGATTTAATGGGAGTTGCATTAATCGATTTTCATCCATTGTTGTGTACGTGTTATTTCTTCCAACGCTCTTGTTTGGCCATGGCGGATCGACAACGATGAAGCGAAATAATTGTGGAAATTCGAGCTTTGAGAGATTCGTAATATTGCCAAGGTAATAGTTACTCTTGGGGGGCACTAGAAATTGTCTTCCTTGCTGCAATACGATATTCACTTGATCAGTGTCATTTGATTCTAGCCCTTCAGTTTCCTCAAATGAAGATATTGGTTCAATAATTTGCTCTGTAGCTAAGCTTAGCACTGCAGATTGTTCTTGAATCACTTGAACTACCTCAATACGAGCTTGTTCTAAATGCTCAAGAAGCTCTGGTGCAGGTGGAGTGGGGTTATGATCAAACTTTGGTCTTTTACGCTTTCTCGAAGTACTTGGACGAATGTATGGCTCTAGAGGAGGACGAATACTTCTTAGAGAGACTTTAAATGCTGGGTAATATTCATTTACACACGCTAAATGATCAATTGCATGCACTACAACTGCATTCTCCATGGCCATTCCTCAACACCAATTACTTGCTGAAAATGACGTGGCATTATGAGAAAGGTTAGATCGTTGATACATTACCAAATACAAAAGTGGTAAAAAGCTTGTTACGATAACAAAGCTCACAGTTCTCCCAAATCAAACGAATCGAGGAGTAATAAATTGACTGATGGATGTGAAGTAGCTGGTACTGCTTGAGATGGACTTGGAGATGATTTTGGTGCTTCGACTTGCTCTCGGGATGCTCTCAATGGAATGGGATTTGGTTCTTGAGGAGAGAAAAGTTTTCGGGCAGCCTTGGTTGATCGTTTAGGGTTTATCGTGTTTGGTTTAGGAGAAACAATCTTTTGGGGTGTGACAAAACTTGTATTTGGGGAAGATGATACTACCAAGGCCATATCAGTAGAGATTTCATTTCGCTTTGGAGATAAAACTTGTACTTCTTTCGGGATATTACGTGCTTCTTCGTTGAGAGATGGAGTTGTGGTATTATTCACTGTGCATTCTTCATCAGTATGGTTTTGACCAGGTTCGTAAATGCCATCATCCGACATTATTTCAATCGTATTGCTGTCGCACATTTCAGCTGCATTGTGTTCAGCAAAAACTTGGGCTTCATTAGCTGCAGTGGCCTTAATATGTTCACTCATCTTTGGGAGAATAACTTGATCCACTGATTGAATATTTTGCCCTTCATCCAAAGATGTTTCCTTCTTCTTTTCTTGAGTCATATCGACAAGAACAATTTCATCGACTACTCCGTTTTCTTTTGCGCCATCAACTTTTTCTTCTTCAAATGTATCGTCTTCAATGATATCGCCTTCTTCTAGATTATATTCTTGACATGTATTTACGCTAAGCACGACAACTTTGTTATCTTGATTTGACTCAGTTGCATCATCGTCATCATCATCTCCAATTATTTCAATCGGTGGGTAGTCTTCATCTTCTTCATCCAGTATTTCAATAATTTCATGTACTGAGATTTCTTGGACATTGCCATTAAACTTTGAATTAACGTTGGCCTCTTTTTGGTCTTCTTGCGTGGCCCCTTTCTGTTCTACTTGATCAGTAGGGGAACTTGTGCATTCTAATGCAGAAATAGCAGAGTCTTCGTTGTTTGCTTCAATTCGGTTTGAAAAGGGTTCAAGGACTTCTTGACTGCAATTTTGAGTAGAAACTTCAGGTGGGATATTTAACGTTGGCATATTAAGCGACTGGGGTTCTTCAGAATGTGTTTCCACCAAGAATTGAGCATCAACAGACTGTTGATTTGTGCAATTCAAAATTTCATCATGATTTTCCTGTGGTGACGGTAATTCTGGTGCATTTGGATCCGCTACTACTTCGGTTGCCATAGTGTTTGCTTCAGTGACAACTACTTCACCAAGAATTGTTTGACTTTCAATACTCTGCGGTGTCAAATCTTGATCAATCATTGTGATGTATCCATCAATTTGAACTTCGCGAATGAAGATATCTTCATCGATAAAATTTTGCACATTGTCTTGCTGGTTCATTTCAGTTGAATGTTCAACTTCCCCCAGAATATTTATTGCGTTTTCTGTCGAGGTAGCAGCTTTGTCACTCGCAGGTGCATCTGAACTAACTTTATCGCCAATGCTAAGAATTGTAGGCTCCATTACAGTAAAGTCTCCGTCAAAGCACATTTCCATGGATTCGTTCGCGATTTCACCAACTTGGTCAATGGAATGAGTATTATTCGCATTTTCGACCGTGTTACACTCATTGCCCATTTCATTCATTACACCAGTGTCAAGGTGGATTAGAGTTGATAACATTGATGCATCCTCCTCCGCATTTCTTGCACAGGTAAGTTCATGATTGTGAGCTGGAGTACCATTAGATATTCCCGTTGTTTGATCGGTTGTCATATCAATATTTGAGCTTGGTGTGACAGTGTTAGATTCATAAAGTGCTATGGTCTCTTGAATTTTAGTTTCAACAGGCGCATCAATCATTATTTCATCATTGGCCAAGTAGTTCACAGAATCGCTTTCATTTTCGACTGCATCCTGCTGATTGTTGATTTCAGTGGATTGATTTTTGTCTGTTAGGCAATGCTCATTCATTTCTTGCTCGTCATCACCATGTTTTTCGACAAATTTGACTGATGAAAGTTCTGCATTCACTATTGATTGCCCATTTTCGTCTCTAAATGATTGATCTTCATAAGGCAAGTTTAGTTCCATCGGTTCTTGTTGATGTGGACATTTTTCGTTTGTCTCTTTGGCAAGAAAACTTGGCGAATCTTTAGTATTTATACTCTGCTCCTTTGGCTTCACTTCATTTTCGTCAGTTTGATCCAACTCATCTTGCAAATTTGATTGATTTTCATCTTCATACGCTTGTTCCAATGGTGCACTCTCCACAACATCGATATTTTGATTCACAACATCGGCAATTTGAATATCACTACAATGCAGTGTGATATCTTCACACACTGAAGGTTCTGGGGGTATCTCAACACCTTCCATACTTGGAATTGCAGCGTTTTCATCCATGATTGACACAGAATCATTTTGAGTCTTACCCATGGGAGTTGCTGAAGGTATTTCAATACCCTCCATACTTGAAATTGGGGCATTTTCATCGATAATGGACACATAATCGTTTTGAGCTTCAAGCACTGGGGATTCTGAAGGTATGTCAACACCATTTATACTGAGAATTGCAGAATTTTCATTCATGATAGACACAGAATCTTTTTGTGCTTCAGGTACTTCAACAGCAACACCTTGGCTTGGAGAGTCCATATCATGAATTGGAGAAGTTAAATCCCCACTTAAATCAACACAATTTGTGTCTTCAAGCACCATGGGCATTTGTTGAACAGTTCTCTCCTTGTCTACAGAACTTATCTTTGATAAACTTGCATTTCCTTCATCAGTAGAGTCTTTTGGTAAGATTTCAAATCCTGGGATAACATCATCCTGAAGTTTGCTCCTAAATAACAATTATTAAAAAGCTTAATGTTATCTCACCATCGGTTCTTTAATGCAGCAATTGTACGATCACGAAATAATTTTTGTATTTCTACCCAATCTCCATTACAATCTCTGTGAGAAGCAAACAAAATATCTTCTTCTTCTCCAGTCCAAGGCCGAGCTGTTCTAGGCCTAAGTCTAGCAGCATTTCCTACTGATAATCTTACATACAAGATTATAATTCTTTCATACCTGTAAGTTGTTGATATCGAGATCTACATGAGTTTGGAGTGCGATAAATTTGACGGGATTGTCTTAATACTCTTGCAATTTCACCCCATTCACGTACATTTTCGCTTTCAATAATATGAATGAGTTCATTTGATTCTTCTTTTGTCCATCTTGGTCGTTTATTCTCATCTGAATTTGTCTACTTGAGCATTAAAAAAATGTTGAAAACAAAAGAGTTCAATACTTCATCAAATTCTCGCCAAGCATTTAAACAGCTCTGACCTCCTCTTTTGAACAATGCAGCAGGTTGTCTTGTAGCGACAAGTTTACGTTTAGCACTAGCTTTTGAGATAGCATCATCTTCCTTTGCTTCTTTTGTCTTCTTAATTTTTTCTTTTTCATTCTTCTTGATGCAATTTTTCAATGGGCTTTCAGCAAGTGGTGATTTCATTTCCAAGCTTGTTTTGCTTGAATTATGTACTGATTTTTCTCGAGATTTCAGTGAAGACAACCTGGGTTTCGATTGTTCCTTCAAAGCGCCCAAGCTCTTGAGTGGGGCTGACATGATAATCTCATTAGAAGCTTTAGTTGATTTCAATTTCTTCATTTTCTGCTTTTCTTTTTCCAATGCTTTAGTCACTTTTGCAAACTTTCGCTTTAAAGTTTCTTTCTGTAAGAAATTAGCCAAAGGTTATTTAATGGCACATACCTCTTCTTTCAGCTTTTCTATTTTCTCTCGATTGATAGATGGTGTCTCTGCATACACACGAGGAACAGGTCTCAACATACTGTGATTTGCACTCGATATTGGTCTTGGAAGAGCATTTTTTTTCGTTGACGCTGGTTTTTGAGCTGGCAAACGTGCATCGTTTGGAGGCTTCTGCGATGCTTTCTTTGCTTCATGAAGAGTTATTGAATCGAGCAATTCGTTGCGTTGTTTACTTGCTGCTCGCTGCTGCTGGACAGAGGAGCTACAGTTGATCATTCGGAAATCTTCTGAAATCTTTTGCACCTTGACACTTCAATCATTCGTGGTCCATCTTCAAGCACGTCCATGAACGCTCTCGTAAGAAAAACTAGTCCTCCATTGTCTACTTGGTTGCAATTAGCTGATATAAGATACATATAATATGCAATTTCTTACAGCAAATTAACACTCGAATGTGTGAGTTCAAGTAGCATTTTTGTAGCTTTAGACTGCTTTGGTAGATGTATTGTTTATGTAAAAGAGAGCTTGAGAAGGTTTTGAAGTGTACAATTGAGCTGTTGAATGCAAAATCGTGATTTTGCTGCTTGATGGGCAATTCAAATCAATATCATTTGACGTGGCTTCAACTGCTTTATTGATGGGTTTCGATCGATAGAGTTTTTTAATCGTATAGACCATGGAAAGCATAGCTGGAAATTGAATTCGTTTAAAGCTTCGTTTTCGTCTTTGAATATGTGCATTGCGAACTTCTATCGCAATCTTTGCAAACTCGACAGGATCAATATCGTCGCCTTCAATTCTTGCGATTTGCTTTAAATTGTTTGTTTTTTCTGTTTGTTTCTTGTTGTATTCCCTTGGAATATAACATCTCTCTGCCAATTTCACGTAAAATCCCAATGCTGGGTTAATGAATGAAGTTGGTTTTGGTAATATCTTGCGTTGAGGTGGTGTTCTTCCAGCAACAATCGCATATTCATTCCTTTGTACAGAATCTTTGTTTTGTTTTGTTGTTTTCTTGGCTTTCTTCATCGTTGAATCCATCGTTCTATCACTTAGGCCCCCAAAGATCCTTAAAAAAATAATTGTAATTGAAATCTTTTGTTCATCTCGCGATATAACCATCATATACGATACATCTTCTTGTACACTGCATTTCTATTGCTCTTGTACCTTAAGAAGATATGATTTTGTTCATCTTCATCGTCTTCTTCCTTTTACCTGCTTATCTTTTGGCGCGAAAAATCTCAAATGAGCTATTAATAGAATAATCTTATCCTGTTACACAAATAGATCATTGTTTATTTCGCCAATTATGCAATTTGCTAATAATTCGCACTTAGGAAGTTTGCGTCAGTTTCGGATATACAATAAACATTTCATACTTGATTTTGGTAGCACTATTCAAAAATAAAATTCCATACATTTTTCTATATAAAAAATACCATCGTTTACGTACTGATTGTGCTGAACGATTAGGAAACAATGGTACAATCTTCTTCCAATTCTTTCCATACCGATCAATCGCTAATCTCAATCGTTCATCTTCTTCTTCTGTCCATTTATTATGTGCTACACCATTCATAAACTTCTATATCAATACATTTCATACTTACAACTAGACGCTTTCGATTGTACAATCACTTGTTTCTTAATAATATCTTGTTGCTTGATTATATTCTCTACTTCTTCTTTGATTGTATCTTTAAAGTCTTTATGAGCAAATTTCACTTTTTTTTTCACTGCTTTCTCTTTTGAGGATAGTTTTACAATAGGAGATACAATAGCTATGGGTTTAGTAGTATTATCTTGTTGTTTGGTAGATAATATTTCATCATTTGTCTTGTTTAAAGCTGTAGGAATTATTGATGGTAGTTGTAAATAACTTTGTAGTTTAGCCATCATTCGAGATGCACTTGTTGATGGTTCATTAAAGCCAAACGATCGTTGATGTAAGCTGTTGTGCATTTAATCCAATGGATACTGAAAATCTTTTGAATAACAAAGAAATTTTTACCTATCAACTTCTCAATGCCCCAAGATAACAAACAAAATAGATTTCTTAGCAAATGTTATTTATGCTCAACTAGTTGGTTTGGGGTTAACAATGATTTTAGGAAGATAAATACTTTGAATATCTTTCCTATTTCATGTTTTCAATTAGATTATTTAATAGTGAAATAATACCAATGTCTTTGAATAGATTGTAGAGATCGAAAGGGAAAGATGGTATAAATTTCA
>JNBS01001803.1:0-12822 GCA_002081575.1 Thraustotheca clavata | reverse complement strand
TTATTATTTTAAGTTTTAATGTTGATTCATGATGAAAAGTGTAAAGGATCGTTTGATTCTCGTAGTCTAATCAAACGTTAGCACACCAATTTACACTAAGAGAAAATCACAGAATCTTGTCTGCCGATGCCATAAATCCCACTCATATTACACAATACCCAAGTAAGAGCTCAACCAAATTCAAAGTTTCGGGAAAAATGTTGTCGCTGTACGTTGACTTATGAGTCATAGCGTCATATTTCCCAGTGGCTATTGGATGGAATTGTTACAATTATTCAAACCATTGTTGACCGAAAATGCAGTAAAAACCGAACGGGACCTGGTTATAACTTCAATTCAACAAATAACAAACCGACTGTGACCAGAGTATCAGAGGTAAAGAATCTTCCAAAATTCCAAGCACGGCAACAAGTACATACGTCTGATTGTTTACTTGAACAAGTAGCAACATCCACAGCAACAAAAATCATTAGCGTTTACATTAATTGATTCATTTCTCAACAATTTAAGCGCAAACTGTACAAAGACTTGTTCTGCTACCGATTAAGTAGAGTGGAATGGCAAGCAAGTGCTTTGCTTCAAGTCCACCGACAAGTAAAGGGTTGTTCACATTTCACATAAAACATACACTGAAAACTTTAAATGGATGACATTTGGTCCATGGTGAAATCATTAGCTAATGTCCAACTGCTACACACAGCTTGAGCTGAACTCCTTTATACTAGCGTTTAAAAGTCATAGTATCCCAAACATTCTATATAAAACATTAATCTACAAAAGTTAAATGAAAGCCATCTAAAGTTTCTTTCTATATGTTTAAAGCTTGAAAATACAAGAGTACCTGGTCATTAATGTAATCTTATCCAACTCTACTAATCTTTCGACACAAGCTACTGAACCAAAAGCACGATACCAGATCCTAAACTCACCCAAGCCAATCTGTTCCATTTCGATTATACAGTATAAGAACAATAGATACTAATTACCAAGCCATTAAACTAATCTGTCAGTCATTTGATTCTGTAAGAATAACAATAGGAAGAACGTACTTGCAACAATGAACTTGACATTTATTTGTCGTCTAACTGAATTTTCCGACTTGAAAAATCTATAGAGTTGTCTCAACACGTTAAATAGGTTAAAAATCACTTTAACGTCACATAAAAAATACATTGATTGGATGAATTCGATCGATGACTTGTCTGTCTCATGTTCAGTAACCTAAAAAGCAAAAGGCTACTTTGAGTCACAATCTTCATACTTTAATTTTCCATCAACATGACAAGTGATCTTACGTGCAAATACACTTATAAACCATGTATGAATCCACGAACAACAAAACGTAATGGAGAACCACATACTTTATGTGAATACCATCGTACAAATGCAAATACAATTCAACGAGCGTATGCTACCAAAAAACGTCAAAACAAGAGCATGAAACAACACAATTCCTCTCCTGTACAATCAAATACAACAAAAATTATTGAACCCATTGAAGAATTTGATGAATTTGAATTCTTTAATATGCTTTTACACACAGCAATTGATGAACCAACAAGTCCATTTAATGAATTGACCATGACTCATGAAGAATTTGTCATATTGGATCAACTATTCTAAGCATTGCTAGATTATTAAAACTAATTGTTATCAAATACTAGTGTTATTTGTCCTTGTAAGTTCATTAAATTGTTTTTATAATATATACACAATACCTCCGTTACAATAGATCAAAAATTTCTTATACCTTTTTATAAACAATCCAACTAAAAAGTATGAAATTCCTTTTAAACAGTGTTGAAAAAACCTTTGGAATAACTTGCAATGTTGAATCTAATTCCTTTTAGTTTATGTAGAGGTGTGGGAGGAATACAATTGAACGATCTTGTGTTCAGTGCAATGCCACTATATCATTCATGGTTCCGTGGATGAAATCCGTAATTCCTTGGACTGAACTCAATGTAGCATTTTTAAAATGTCACCGACAGCCTCATCTATCAATTGTCTTTAATCGTATAAACCATGCAAAAATCCTAGAAGTTTAAAGAAAAATGGCCAAATGCATAAATTATGTGAATACCATCGTCTAAAAGCTAATGCATTGCAACGAACGTATGCGAATAGAAAGCGATTGTGTCTGACGCCATTTGAGTTTGATCATTCGAAACCCTTCGATGTTAATTTAAACGTGTTGACCACCGAAATGTTTGATTTTCTAAATACACTACTCCAAGATAAGACGAATGATATTCTTCAAATACCAAGTTGCTATGGTCAAGAAATAGATCTTTAACAATGAACTCATTTTGTTTTTGATTGTTGTTTACAAGACACACCTCAAGAGATAACTAAATTTATGAAAATGACATCAAATTGGTCTCGGGGATCGGTTGATTGTATCAGATACATCAAAAATTCTTTTCATTGTAGAGAAGAAAACAATGCAATAAGAATACAAGATAACAAGATAACAAGAAAGAAGAATGCGATGGAAGGCAGTAGCTCGCACGACATGGTGCAAGTTGAGCCGATTGATATCATTTTGCACATCAACTGCACAGTGGCAAGTTGAGCCCAGTGGGCTAACAGTTCAAATGGACGAGAAGAAAACGATGACCGAGTGCCAATACTCGTATAAGCCATGCAAGAATCCACGTACAACAAAGAGAAATGGTACTTTGCACCTCTTGTGTGAATACCATCGAAAGAAAGCGAATGCAATTCAAAGAGTGTACGCACAAAAGAAGCGACAACAAAAATTAGCTGAAAAAACACCACAAGAACGACAACAAGCAACGCTATCAACGCAGGAATTGTATAAACCTGTGTTGCCAAGCTTGCAATATTCATCTAATGTGGAAAACTTTGGATATTTGACCACGTTATTACGTGATAGTCGATTAATCCAAGGAGACAATATCCCTCGTATGCATGGAAATTACTAAGAAACAATTTAAATATTACTTTTCCAACATACTTGAAATTAGATGTTGAGAAATAGATCCATGATAACAAAATAGGGCAAGAAACGTATAATTAGATTATAACCCCTGCGTGATTCTAAAATCACACCACTTTTTAAAATTTACATTTTTAAGACAAAAGATTGAAAAACAATTGAAAAGTTGTTGGACACTTTTTCATGATAAGCATTGTAATGATGGTTCTGATATCAATTAAGAACTATAAAAGCAAATGGTGACATGATAAAGAAAAATCTATTTTATATTGAAATTTCTATTGTCACCATGACGATATTCTATCTAACAGTGCTGGAAGCTACAAGTATATGATAGAATTTGGTGGATTTTAAAATAGATATCTGTGTCTCGCATACCAATGACTGCATTTGAACAGTGATATATGCTACTTTCGATGACTTGTTATGCACTATAGTTGCATGAACCTTCACTCATCAATTGTATAATTGAGACTTCTCTACGCCATAAGCACTGAATGCCAACATAAAGATGAATAACCATTAGCACCAGCCAATGCCGTACATTGACACGAGATATCCTACCCATCTGTGCTATCAAAATCCCACTGTTCAGAAGCTCGAGTTAATGAATCTTAATGAGACCAAATACTTAATCAAATCTATTTAGTTTTAAAATGAATTCGTCCATGTCAAATCAAATCAACACTACTCTTCCTGGTGCTTTGGAATGTCAATATTCATACAAACCATGTACAAATCCACGAACCACTAAACGCAATGGCAAATTACATTTACTTTGTGAATATCATCGTAAAAAAGCTAATGCTATTCAACAAGCGTATACTAACAAAAAACGTGCTCAAAAATTGGGTCTTCTTAAACGTATTGAAGATGAAGTGGCTCAAGTTGCTGTACCTACTATTAAAACCGAACCACAATCAATTAATTTGGATGATTTTATCAATGATTTATTTTATGAAGACAACTGGAACAATTGTTCATTGAGTGATTTAACTATGACTCAAGAAGAATACATGATTCTCAATGCTCTTTTTTAAATTTTCTACTTGTTGTAAATTAATCAATTGTACTTGTTTTTGATCAGATAATCTGTCATCAATATCAGTTTACTTGTTATGACTGAATTATATGCACGCGACATCAACCCCTATCAGTTTTTCAGCTTTACTATTGGAAAATTTAGTCTGAAAAGAGTGGGATTCAATGCAAATCATAAACAATCGCATTTTTAAATTCATTCAGTATTAAAATGCCATCCAAAGGCTCAGAGTGTCAATATTCGTATAAACCATGTACAAATCCAAGAAGTACAAAACGTAATGGTTCATTACATTTATTATGTGAATTTCATCGTAAAAAAGCGAATGCAATTCAACGAGAATATGCAAGAAAAAAACGATTGCGAAAATTAGCTATTACCAAACTTGATACGAATTTGGAAAATGCGATTGAAAAATTAACATCAGAATTTACTATGAAAGAAGACCCAACACCTGAATTTCCATTATGGGATTTTTTGGATCAATTTTTATTTGAAACATAGTTCTAATATAATATGAGGTGTGTATTAAGTAACTAAGGATCAAAAAGCAATTCAATTAAATCCAAACCACGTTGTTTCATGTTTTCATACACAGCATTGTATACAGCTTCACGAGTATCACCACGAAAAGCTTTTTTTCCAGTTGCAAAATAGCAAGTGTAATAGTTTTTACCATCAATATAATGGATACGTAATTTTTCAAGATTTGGTTTTGGAATTGATATTGTGACTGTAGATGCTGGTGGACGTTGACCATGAAGTTTATTCACATCACGTAATAAACGTTTAACACGTTTACGTTCAGCTTTCACAGAAGGTAAAAATGTATGAAGAAGCTTGACCAACACATTGGCTAATTGACTTTCATGTGGTTCTAATTTACTGGCATTGCAGGCTGGACGTAGCCATTCTAGTAATAAATCAACATTTTGATTGTACACTGTCATCATGTTTTCAACAGTACTTGAATCAGCTGATGCCAACGATAGATTTAAGATAAATGCAAACTGAAGTTGATCTTTCATCTATTGCAAACATCAAAATCATGATTAAATTTTGGATATATACTTGTAAATCATCTTTACTCCGTTGGAGACGTTCAAATGCAGCTTGGAGTAACTTTGGCGTTGCAATAATTCCTCGATCATCAGCACATTCTTCCACAATTGTAGTCATAACCATCGAAGGCAATATACTTGTCTTTGGATTGATTTTCTTGATGCTAGATTTAGCTGCTACACAAGTCGATTTTGCAGGCTACAAATATACGAGTTCATTCCTTATTTTAAACAACTTACAGCTTGTGCAATAGGATGACGTTTAGTAGACAAGATATGACGATCAATATTCTCATGGAATTGCTTTACATGAGATTCAAACACAGTTAAATGAAGCTTGATCAACTCGGCATACAACGTATCGGCCATTTCCGCACGTCCACGGATTTTATCCTTCAAATCCCCCAAATTTGTCTCAACATTACCCTCATCATGTCTTTGCATCGCATTTATTACTTCATTGTTCTCTTGTACGTTCACATATTCTTTCTTTACTTGAATTTCTTCATTTCCTTCTTGATAAGATCCCATCATACTTGTCATTCACGTCCAAAAATCTCAACTGCCACAAATAAGCATTCTTAAATTTGGCATATTCTTAAATACGGCAAATCCCATTTTTAACAACCCATTTAAATCTATCTTATATGCTTATATTGATCTTTGTATTGATCTTTAAATTTCTCTATTAAATAACACATAGGTACCATTGATTGGTTACAAAGAACCAATCAATTGCCATTAAAGGAATCAAATAATAAATATTATATTTTTTGTATAGAAAATAAAAAATAGGAGTTTTATAACAAAATAATGATCCTGATTAGCTAAAAATCTACCAATCAAGAGCGATCGAATTCATTGGAGTGAGATACCGCCGATGGCCGCGCAAGTCCGAGCATTCGCATTAATTCGTGGCTTTAGCTCGTCTGGCAATGGAAAACGATGGGTGCCAAAACCTCGTAACGATCTATTTCCTAGCAAGGCGCACGTAGCTGGTCTTAAAAAGACGATTCCAAGGGCTACGACCGAAGTTAAGGACAAGGCCCCTCGTCAAACATGGGATATGAACTTAAAGCAATGGGTTCCTTATGTAGAAGAAAAAAAGAAAGTAGGACCACGTAAGACTGCAGAGCCTAATGCCACAGCTACACGTTGGTTGAAAAAGAATGACACTAAATCAGCAGAAACCCCACGATTTCGATTGTTTGATCAAACAACGGAAGGTGAACTCAAGATAAATGTGCCTAAAATCAATACTGCAAAGCCTGGAGAAAAACATACAACAAGAAAAGATTGGAGACATAATCCACAACATTCGCATTCGTATCATGATCCAAAGAAGAAAGCCCATCAACATACAGCAGCCCAAAAGGCATTGCATTTTGAAAAAAGTTTATTTGATTTTGAAGGTTCATTGTTTCCTGATATTGATTGGAATTCAAGACAAGATGCTCGTAATGAACGAAAAAAGTTTCAAAGTCGTCATAACTCTGCTCAACGATCACGTACAGCAAAGAATCAACAAATGCGAAAACGAGAAATTGAAGCTCATCTTAAAGATATGAAAGTAGAAATTCCAGCTACAATTGTTGTTTCAGAGCTTGCTGATCGCACGTGTGTTAAATCATTTAAACTTTTACGTGTGCTGAGAGGTTTGGGCGAAAAAGTAAATGAAGATTCAGGTATGATTTTCCAATGGAAATATATCTAAAAATGAATAGTAATTACTGCTGAAGTGGCAGAGCTTGCAGTAGAAGAAATGGGCATGATTCCAGTGCTTTTACAAGGCTTTGTGGATCTTACACGTACTCCAATTCCTGATGATTGTTCAGCTTTTCCAACACGTCCTCCTGTGGTTTCTGTCATGGGGCATGTTGATCATGGAAAAACTACTCTTCTTGATGCTTTACGTAACACAAGTACAAAAGAACATGGTGGCATTACTCAAAGCATTGGGGCTTTTACAGTGCCCATTGCAGAATCCCCCACGCCCATTACTTTTTTTGACACACCAGGTACATTTTTTTGCTGAAAACTTAGTTAAAAATCTACTAGGCCATGCTGCATTTGCTACAATGAGATCTCAAGGCTGTCATCTTACAGATATTCTCGTGGTTGTAGTGGCTGCAGATGATGGCATTCGTCCCCAAACAAAAGAAGTATTAGAGCTTGCTCAAGAACATGATCTTCCTATCATTGTGGCCATTACCAAGTGTGATCGATATCCTGATGAAGAGGATGAAGTCATTGAGAGAATTACTGAAGAATTAGAACTCAATGGCATTGAAGCTCATGATACTCAACTTGTATGTGTGTCTGGCAAAACTGGTCAAGGTATGATTAATATTATCTTTATTGTTGGTTAATGTCAATCTTTGTAGGCTTGGATGAGCTTAAACAAGCAATTATTCTTCAAGCAGAACTCATGGATTTACGTGCAGATACCAAAGCTTCTGGTGAAGGTGTAGTTGTCGAAGCTACAATTGTCCGAGGGTAAATTCTATTGGAATTATTTGGATAGATTCTAATGTTTTGTAGTTGGGGCACTACTGTCGACATGATGGTGACTTGGGGCACAGTTAAAGTTGGTCAATACGTTGTTTGTGGTCTCGAGTATGGCAAAATCAAGTCTCTTGTAGATCAAAATGGCAAATCGGTCTATTTTATTTGCCTATGAGTAGAACTTAAATCTGAATTAGGTCAAAGAAGCCACACCAAGCACTCCAGTACGTATGGTAGGTTTGAAAGAACTTCCAAAGACTGGGGATTCAATTCTCCCTGTGGACACAGAAGAACGAGCAAAAGAAGTGATTTCAGAACGTGCACGTATTCAGGAACAAATTCAAATGAAAGAAATAGCTGCCAATTCACCTGAAAAGAAGGAACACATTCCTATTGCTCGTCGTCAAAAAGCACGACAATTAGAATTTAAACGTCAAGAACGTGCTCTCGAAGAAAAGAGACTTGAAAATTTGACTATGGAAGATGAAGATTATGTAAAAAAGATTGTTCCTATCATTCTCAAGACCAATTCTCTTGGTGTAATTGATGCTATTGACACTCTAATCAAAGAACTCAATGATATCAATGAAGAATGTGAACTTAAACGTATTCATGGTGGTGTTGGTCCAGTGACCAGCAGTGATTTAGACCTTGCAGCCCGTGCTGGTGCTACAATCTTTACCTTTAACACAAGAAGTCCCAATTCCATTGATAAAGATGCTCAACGTACTCAATCTTCCATGATAATATCTAATCCCATCTTTGTAGGTAAAAAGATTGATATTCGTACCCACAATGTTGTATATTCCCTTGTGGATGATATTGAGTCTGTTGTAACCCAACAAATGACTCCAGTACTTGAAGATCAAGTACTAGGATCAGCAGAAATCCTCCAAGTGATTTCAATCAATACCAAAGGCCGATCTAAAGTTAATATTGCTGGTTCTCGAGTCACTGATGGATCTCTCTTTCTTGATTGTTCATACCGAGTCCTTCGTCAAGGTCAAGTAATTGCAGAAGATAGTAAACTTGAATCGATGCATCATTATCAAGAAAAAATTTCTGAAAGCACCAAAGGCCAAGAATGTGGACTTCAATTCACACAAGACATAAATTTTCAACAAGGAGATGTACTCCAAGCGTACAAAACGAACAAAGTACCTCCAAAACTACAAAGAGATTAAGAATAGAGAATAAAGACAAATTTGTGCTTTTTGTTTACTGCAAACTTAGTGCATATACCGTTGCAATAGCCACAAGGGACGAAGATTCATATCGTACAACCACTTGACCATCCGTGTCAGAATTCCAATGGCAGGCAGAGCATGTATGAATGCCTCCATTCTTCTTTTGAACAATAGAAACATGTACAATGAACTTGAAGCCAACAGAACTATCTTGAAGATGGCGAAGTTTGTCTAGAGACAAAGAAGAGATGGATGACGTCCATTTCGAAGCATCCACAGGATGATATTGCTTGTCTTTTAACGAACTTTCAAGTGTCTAGAGAGATAAGATGTAGGAGAGGTAGAGAGATGGGGTTGGTACCTCTAGAACAACACGTTTAACGTCATTTTGAATTGTTTTAAAGAAGTAGACAGGCTCCATGATGGTGAGGATCAACTAATGACGAAAATGATAAATGATTGTCCGGATAATAGTATCCGAATAAGTCTGCTGGATAGTTATCAAGTTAGCTTGCAGGCTATATTACAAGATTATATATATTAGTTTATAGAGTATATTGAATAAAGATAGTCATTTTGATTTTTTGATCTATGGGAATGAAAAAGGTTATTCGATACATGGAGAATAGAAATAAATGAGAAGATGATAGCAATCGAATGCTTTCTTGCGTGCTGCAGCTTCAAATGATCTAAATACGTTAAGCCCTTTTGCCTCAATGTGATCAACAACTGAACGACAAGGTTTGTGTATAATAGGATTAATCATGATGATGTGGCGTAGAATGGAAATACTGCGTTGATTCTTGCAGCTATGGGAGGACATAAAGATGTGGTTGAGCATTTGTTGGAAAATCATAATGATACGCTTGATATTGAGAATGAGGTAATTGATTGATTAAATGGACTTATAATTCACTTTTCAATTAGAATGGAAACACAGACAGCATTACTTTTGGCAGCTCAATACGGCCATAGTTACATTGTTCAATTACTTTTGAAAGCTAAAGTTAATCCTAACCATGTCAATGAGGTTCTTTTCATATATGGAAAAGACTCAATTGTAAATAGGATGGAAATACTCCTCTGCTCTTGGCAACATTAGAAAACCACAAAGAGCTTGTTCTCATTGCAAATATGCTCATTGGATATGGTGCTAACATTCATGCAGTCAACTATGTAAAGCTTAGTCCAATGACACAATACTTAATATTATATTTAGATCATTTGAAGCTGCAGCACGCAAAAAAAGCATTCAATTGCTATCAAATTCTTATGAATTGGTATTTATTTTTCAAATCCCTTCTTTCTCATTTTAACTTTTGGTGCTATTTTCACAATCAAAAACACAGACCAATCGTAGATTACTTTGCAATGGCCAACATAAACAGCAGGCTTTTGGGTGTTAGTGTTTTCAGTCTAAATTCCAGTGTTTTGGATATTTTGATTTCAACTTGATACAGCACAACACCTTGAACACTGATGCAGTGATAAATTGTATGCAGCTTTTATGTTAATAGTTATATATTGCGTTGTTGGAGTGTTGAACAGATACACTGCATCTTGGATCATAATCTACCATTATAATAGAGCAATATGAATATGCTAAATGTTTTGTCTTATGAACGACAGTCGTATTCGAATTTGTCATCATAAACAGTATAACGAATTCCTCCCTTGGTTGTGTACTGTACTCAAAATGATGAGTCTGAACTCTGAACAAGTCTTGTTGATTGACATGGGCCGATAAATATTAGTTAATGAGTTTCTTACAGCAAAAAAAGCATTTTAAGATAGAAAAATCGTACTGAGATGATGTGATATGCTTCAGATGGATTATTTGATAAAGTAGCTGTCTGAATCAAGAGACAGAAAAAATGCACCCTGGCATCTTTACCCTCAAATAAATTCCATTGTACTTTTTGCAATCAGTAGCTTTACGCAAACATTTGTTGCTGGCAGAAATTTACCCGCTGTGAGCAAATTTGCTTTCAATGGACTGCATCTGTTGGCACCTTGTAATGTATTTAAACGAAATGCAACTTTGGGCCGCTATAAACAAGGTCAGTAAGCTGTAAAACTTAAAACAACTTATGAGAGGTAATTGCAGCATAGGGAAGACGATCATGTGCCAATTTGATCGTACTTTGTTTCCCCCAAGAAATATCCAAAAGCTTTCAATGCTATGCTACAACTTGCCTTCCATAAATTGATCAATAGAAGTTGGGTTCTAGAGTCCACACAAGCCATGATACTAGGATATCTTGTGGACGATGCAACATTTTCAAGAAAAGATGGAGGATTACTTGAATCAAAAACAAGTGTCAAATCACGTATCCAAAGGATCAAATGCAAAAGAGTTCCTTCTTTTATACAGATAAGGTCTCTCAACACTGGTTTTATTCATGGAATGAATTTTAATAGTGAGTACAAGTGAGTTTATATTAACAATATATAAGTACGTGTTCTTAATATTTCTCTATCAGAAATTGAAATAATCATCTAGCGAGGGCAGTATGTGCTCTTTAATAATCAAGAAGGCTTTCAAGAATGTTCATATCCAGAACGTCAAGGGTAGAACTGGACCATTCATAATCATGCGCAATAGGGTAGTCTGATCCACAAGATCGAGATTTAAATGGTGAATGCTTGCAGCAAAAACCACCACTTCTGGCATGCGTCTTACATCCTTCAACAGCACACTTTCGTCCACCACCATGTCTGATACATTTGAAGTTTTGATACGCAATATTTCCGCAGCCAACTTCATTGCATCGATTTTTAGGAATTGAAGCTCCATGTCCACAGCAAAAACCTTTTTTGCGTGCATTTTTCGTGCAGCCAGGTAAGAGTTTACCACCGTGGCCCACACATAAAGATCGAGCATATACTAATTTGATACAATTGAGAACACGACATATTCGTCGGTTACGATGAAAATGACACAAGGATTTGTTATCTTCAGCGGCTTGGGCACACTCTTCGACTAAGCACGTCATGTCGAAATGAAAAATGCCACAAACGGAAAGTGGTAAAGTTGATAGAAAAGCCGTTGTGGTCAGTTGGCATGTCGCGCATCACAATGCTATGCTGGAAAGTGATGGGGATAACGACAACAACATCTGTTTTAGGGATCACAAAACTAGTGATGCAAAGCACCGAATTGCAATTTGGGTACGTTGGAATGAAGACTTTACCATGAATCAAATGGTTGAAAATGCAAGATAGAAAGCTCTAATTCAATTCGATAATGTAATAGAAAAAAGGTACAGCGTTATCATCATATTTTGAAAGTGTATCTCACAAAATGCAAACAGATTCTACTGCAATTACAAGCATATTATTAGTAGATTGCTTGTAAAAAAATCAAGCGCACTCCATTAAACCGAAGCTCCTCTCACGAAGAAAAATTCATTTTACTAGATTATTATTTGGACCTTGATTCTGTCATTGAAAAACTGTCAAGCTACATATAACAATAAAACAGCTTGAATAAGCTTATGAAAGCTTACATTTATATTAGATAGTTGGTAGACATCATATCAAAACATAAGTATTGTCCGACGTAGACTCATCGATATTTATTTGATCAAGGATGGATGGATCACCAAGCTCATCAGGTGACGGGATAGGCTTTATATTAGGCTTCGCATGCCGGTGTCGATAACATAGTCCCTTACTGCGTGCATGGACGGAACATCCCGTAACTTGGCATTGTCGTTTACCACCATGGAGAATGCATAGAAAGTTATTTTGAGCTCGTTTACTACATCCTTCAGTGCTGCATTGTTTAGGTTGAAATTGCCGTCCATGTTTAGCGCAAACACCAAATTTCTTGGCTGCTGCTAAACACCCAGGGTAATTGCATTGTCGAGTTCCACCATGACCAGCACATAATTTCCCGGCATATTCTTGCTTTGAACAACCTTTAACAATACAAACACGTCGATTTTTATGGTTTTCACACTTGTCTGAGCCAAGTGCGCATTCTTTTGAGCATTTTGGAAAGAAACAAGGTGGCATGAAAAAAAAAATGAGCTAAGTAGAGAGCCATTGCAACGATATATC
>JNBS01001800.1:0-23959 GCA_002081575.1 Thraustotheca clavata | reverse complement strand
AGGTAACAAGGCACGAAGGCGAGTCCACCAGCTCAAGATGGCACATTAGTACATCAATTTGGAGCTATTTTCTAATCGTTATCTAGTGCGAAAAAGTTATTGGCAGCCTCTATATTTATTCAAAAGCTTTGGCAACAAAGATTGTCGAAAGGGTGTTATCGCTGGAGGGTCTTGGAATCCTCAAAGCTTTGAAATTTAGCGGTCTATACAAAATAGTTGCAATTGCAATCCTAATTTTGAGTACCAGTAAGTTCATTGAGCTTCAACACGAAGTATTACTTTCCATTGTTGATATGCATATATCTAATCCATGCTCCCGTAATCGACCACCATTGAACCAAACACAAAGCAGGGATTTCTATCAGACCATGAATATTGCACGGGCTTGGCCACGATGAAAGACACTCCTGAAACCAGTGTCACACAGAGTCCACGGAGAACATTTTGGGATATTTCATAGCCCCAGAAGCATATTCGATCATCGTGGTTCTCGATGTGATCGATAGCCGAGCGTAAAAATGATACAACACGATAGTCGTACACTGAGTTAGTGGTGTCTTGGGAGTTCTTTAAGTGGTAATTGTACAGCACTTTGCGAAGGACGTCAGCTTGGTTTGCTTGGATAGAGAGAGCTATTGCCAGAGGAAACATATACAGTAAGAATAGAACCGATGAAATGAGCCCCAGCACCAAAAGAAAATATGTGGGCATTGGTGCTATTCCCATAATCAATACCACAAAAGACCAGCAAAGCTAACGACAAATTGTATTACAACAAGAGATAGCAACACTTGCATGAGCTTGGCGTATAACTCTGTGGCAGCGATTACACCATGACGTAGTTGCATCCAAGACCCAAGGTTAATAGGAATAGATAAATCCACTCGTATGCTATTGTCTCCAGCAAAAGGAAGAAAAAGTCCGAGTTCTGTGATGTCATCAAACTTCATCCAAAGCTCCCAAATGCGGAAAGAAAGGTTTGCAATGCATATAACTAAATTAAACCAGTCAAACATGGTCAACATCATCAAAATAAAGGCAAGTATACATATTTTAAAGCCACCTTGGTATTCTACCACATATTGCTGGATAGATTTCGTACTATACGAAGCCGAGGTTCCAATATCAAAACTACCCAATTGCTCGCAGGTGGAAATATCGGGGAAGACTCCAGCAAAGCTGAATTGCCCTTGAGAAGCAAAGGGATAAAAGTTCACTGAGGTTCCTGTTTGGTTGACAACATTGATATTCCATGCCTCTTCAATTCTAAAGGGCAGTTTAGTTGAATTGTTGAGAAAGCTAAGTGTCAATAAAGGTAGACCATCTGTAGTAGAAGGCGTAGGTTTGATTATGATATTCCACAACGCATTAGTTTGGTTTCCTGAGGTTGAACAAAGTGACGATGAAAGGGTACCATTCATAAGGTAATTTCTGTTGGTAGGCGAGTTTACAAAGGAATAAGTGCCAGGGATAATGAAATCATGACCTGGTGCGACGTAGGTGACCCACGAAAACATAAGCAGAATGTTCAGAGCAATACCAAAAATAATTACTTTGTCGAAAGCACGTCTCCAAGGTCTTAGTCGTTCAACGGTTCGAGCCGCAACTGGCTTAGAAGTGAATGCACCAGGAAGCAGAATCGGGGAAATGTCTTTGGAGTCTTTATCAACTAGTTTGAGTGTATCGAGATCGATTTGCATGGACTTGGCAGCGTGAGCTACAACACCGGCAAGTGGCACGTCAAGAATCAACTGTAATATTTCCATTAGACCAAGAGAAGGTATTTCAACAAACACTAGCGGATCAAATTTTGTAGCTCGCATACTTGGAATCAAGTAAGCGAACATGAATTTTTGCTTCTTTGGCCCAACGTAACCATTAATCGATGTGTCATAAAGTAGATTAATAATCGAAAAAATAAAGGAGTACACTCTAAGCAAACCCCAAAATATAGATTGAGAAGTGAATGGGATGCAAGTTGTAATGTAGCCATACAGGAAGTACAGCATAAAAAAGTTGAGAAACGCATAGTCTTTAGAGATTTTAGACCATAAACAGTTCAAACGCTCTCTAAAGACGTACTGCTTGAGTGGTGTGAGTTGCAAGGCGTATACAAGAGGAAATAGCAACACGATTACCGCAGCGGATGGAAAATAAATCTCACAATTCCGAACGAACTTTGTGTAATTCTCGAGTCGCTCTTCTCGTGATAAACCCAAGATTTCTCGACATAAATCGTATTGACCCATACCACTCCGTACAGCTTGAGTGCTGTCAGGACCATCCAAAGAACGTTGTCTCTGATCCTCGTTTAGTGCCTTATTGCAATTGGAACACAGGTATTTTCCAGCCTTTTCCTCGCATTTATGGCAATCATCACCCATAATGGGCAGTTGATTCCATGAGTACTCACATAATGGACTTGCACAATAATGCTTTGCTTCAGGAAGAGTATAACGCGGAGGTTCTTCAGCTTTTGCTAACACTGGTGTCTTATTCACAGGAAGGACATCATAGGCCTTCTTGTCAGTCATTTTATTTCCTTTATGAGGTCACACGATTTATTGCTGAAAAAGTTGCTCGGAGTAATAACAAGCGAAAGATTAATAAAAGGTCAATATAACTTCAACTTGCTAAGCGTTTTACAACAGTACATAATTCAACATATGCATATCCAAATACGATATGTTTAAGATATGATGTGTACAATTTCAGTTGAATATGATATGATATGTATTAAAATCCTTATACAAATCATCACAACCTTTTGACCAGTCGCTCAAGTTTCAACATTTGTCAAGACAATACCGATTAAAGATAGTCAAGCACGATAAGTGATGTCAAAGTCATGACAAGACACCAAAGGCCTACTCTGCTTGAGGTACATATGTCCACTGGCTGCATACATGTGAACCCTAGACCTACAAACTAATTAACTGGCTCTTCCTGTAGACTGAAACTCACATGATTCAATGCAACCAATGCCCATGTGCTTACCATTTATTTCACTCTTTCCTTTGTCCATACTTTTGAAGCACTGTACTCAGTTTTTGTGTTTAATCCTTGTCTTTTTGTTCTAAATAGCACATCAGCAAATGCTAAATCACGATTGTAGCAATACCAATAGCAAGTTCTTCAACATCTTTATCACCAAGGTTCAATTGAGCTTTTGCAAAGTCCTTTGAAACAACATCATGGCTCATTGCAATGGTAGATATAATAAATGAACGAACTGCGTTTTCAAATCCTGCGATTTTCTTGGCAAATGTCAAATCCAATTGCCAAAAGTCCTAATCCAATTCATAAGTCAACAAGACACTACACAGTTACTTGCCAATCAACGAATGCAGTAATAAAGACTTCTGTGTATTGCGGTGAAATGACCTGATTTTGGTTGTGTCACTTATTTCCCCCCCTCAAAGCAAATATTTCTACATATTTTACCAAAAATCGAGCTTCATTAACATTGCTATGGGATATATCCATAGCGAGAATTATGTATAGGAATCCGCTTGGTTTGATAGACTGAATGTATCTGTAGGATTCATCAACCACAACACAATCTGTAAACACAAAACAATAGTTTTCGTAAAACATCTAAAACTAGGTGTCGGTATACTTAATTACGCCACTTTACAATCATCGTGGTTTTCAATGCCGTCAATGCTGAGTGCAAAGAATGCACGACTTGGTTGTAGTACGTAGAGGTGGACGTTTGGTCAAGTTATAGTTGCCGAAAACTTCGCCAAGTAAATCACCTTGGTTTGCTTGGATGGAGAGAGCTGCAGCAAATGGAAACAAATACAACAAGATGAAATGAGCCCGAGAATGCTGATACACTTAGACTGATTAGTTGTAAAATCTTTGTGTCAATAATGGTAAACCGTCTGCAGTAGAAACCATAGGTTCAATCTCAAGATCGCACAGCGTAATGGTTTGATTTCCTAAAGCTGAACAAAGCGATGCTCCGAGGGTTCCGCTCATGAGGTAATATATGTTGTTTGGTGAGTTGATCAATGAATAATTGCAGAATCTTGGTTTGGTAAGACATGAGTGACTTAAGTCATCATAAGCACGATGTTTAATATCATAGCACAAATAATCGTAAATTAGCAAGATCCGAGCCCAAACCGACCAGGAATCTGAGTTGGTGGAATGTCTTCCAGGTCTCCATCAATTAGTTCGAGAGTCTCTTGGTTGATATATACATGGACTTAGCAACATACATCTACAACACCAGCAAGAGGAACAACTTCAAAATCTCAAACAATCTAAATGAAGGCACTAGGACACACAATACTATGTGTACATAACCTGTTTGAGCTGATTGAGGGAAGATGCGGGAGAAAGCACAACTCCTTGGTCTTTGGTAATCTAATTGTCAATGGGCGTACAATAAAGCAGATTCCCAATTACGAAAATGATAAAGTATATCAAACTAGCTAGAGACGGAATCGAACCGTCATTTAAGGATTTGCAGTAAACCCAATAACACTGATAGAGATGTGAATGGAAAAGAGAGTAATAGTCCCAGCATACATGAGTAAATGAAGTACACAATAACAAAGTCAAGTTAGATAATGCAGCCATAGGATGTACGTGTTCGAGTATCGGACCTTAAGTTAAAATGTCCAATTAACACTTTATTTATTCATCAAGAAGTAGATTCATAACAATCCAGATTCATTGACGATTGAAGCTATATGATCAAAGTCAATAAAACATTATTCTAACAGTCTTCGTATAGTGATTTACTTGGTAACTGCAGTAATGTCAACAGCAATTGCAGCTGCCAAAGCTAAAACCAAAGGAAAAAAGCTATTGAAAGATATAATAAATGCACTTGGTGATGTTGAAACACCAGAAGAAAAAAGTACTGCATTGGGTGAATGGAACAAACGAAGAACTGAAGCTATTGCTGGTGGAAACTGGGAATGGCGAGCAGGAACAACTCCAATTCTTGCATCTAAACATGTAAAAGCTGCTGTCACCATGGAAGTAGCAAGCCTAGTAAATATCGGCGAAGAAATGGACTTAATGCTACACCCACAAAAAAAATCAAAGTCTACAGCTATTCCACCACCCAAAGTGTGTTGTTGGAGGTATAATGCTCTTATCAACACTAATGCTTACAATATCTAGTTTACTTCATCAAGCAAAATATTATGTATGTTCCAATGTTTTACGTACTGAAAATGAATTACGAGGACGTCGGTGCAATTGGCATGCAACTGCATGTAGATGTCCAACACACAAAGGCGACAATAACAAAATTCCAATTGCTAATGACAGTGCTTTTTGTATGGCTTGTTTTGCTAAAGCACATTTAAACGAACCAAAACATAAACAAACACCAGTAGTTGTGGATATTTTACGACAACCAGGAGTTCGGCTAGCTGATGCTCAGACTGTGCAACATAAATCCAAAAATCAAGTGAATGCAGCAACAAAAACCATGGCTGCTAAAGTATTTACAAAAAGTTCTTTGTGTACTTGGGAAGCATTTAAGCCTGGACAAAAATCTCTTAAACCATACAAATGCTCTAATCGTGTATTGCAACACCCAGTCTATTTAACTTATCTGCCTCTATGTGGATATCACACTACAACTTGCGTATACACTGGGGCTCAAAATCGAGAAGTTTGTTCTGATATTGTAATTTTCAACCAATTTGGGTTGTGTAAAAATCATTATGAAGCACTCGTCAGCACGTAATTACCTAGTTTCTTTTGCTTTGGTGAATGATGTATTAGGTTTGATATTGAAACACGAAAAACAGAAAAAGTCTTTACTTCATTATTTGAATGTCCCAATGTAAATATTGACAAGAATAGTAGCAATAACAAGAAGAAGCACCCCCTTGCTCCAAAGGATCCTCCACCAACTAAACCAGAGATTATCGCATCAAAGATTTATGGGGGATACATTTCATTTTTAGCATCATTGATACCTACTATCATTCGTGCTTGGTTGTGGCAAATAAACTTTTTGCGAAAAGGACCTCGAGTTGCTGTAGCTTTACAAAGGGTTTATAGGGGTAACATAGCACGAAGGCGAGTCCACCAGCTCAAAATAGCACTTTAGTAAATCATTTTGATGCTATGTTTTCTAATGGTTATCTAGTGCAAAAAAGAGATTGGCAGCTTGTATACTTATTCAAAAGCTATGGCGACAAAGATTGTCTAAGCAGCATGTTAAAAAGTACAAGCAACAACTTATACACACGGCACAATTTCTGCAACGAGTTGTCCGAGGTTTTCTTGGACGACGATATGCTCGACATTGTAGAGCACAACGCAATATTTACTATGCTGTTGGAGTAACAATTGCAGTGCATAAAGCCATTTCTATTCTACGAGCTCGAGTTGATGTATCTCGCTGTCTTCGGTACAAAAAATATGATATGTGTCATTAAGTTGATATTAGACGTGATATGAGTGACAGCGATACTGTAGCTGTGTATTTATTCCGTAGAAGGCATGCAGTCAAAGTTTTAGTCAAAGCTATGAAACTTTGGAAAGCACGAAAGGAACAAGCCTTACTCAATGCACAATCAAAATTTAGAGAATTTATGAGTGCCATGATTATACAGTGTTCATGGAAATTATATGCAAAGCGAAATTATCTTCAAAGGCGATATAACGCAGCTCAATGTATTCAAGCGAGAATTCGAGGGCGATTGACTCGAAGATTTTGGTGTGGGGAACCATTTATTGTATTTACAACATATTTTGTCAACCCAAAAAGTGGAATGGAATACATTCATAAAAAATTACTACCACATCCATTTCCAACTTCGTACTCGGTACATAGTTTATAATATCTGCATTTCTAATAAGGAATTAGGTAAAATGTCGTTGTATTCGCTATACTGTTGCTGCTCAAACTATTCAGCGATTTTACCGTGGGTATATCGATCGTCTTATAGCCAACACAAAATGGGCTGATATGGAGCAAAGGTGGCTATGGATTGATCCAACTTTAAGTGGTAAGAATACTTTACTTATAGAGATAAATATTTTGCAATAGATCATTCAGATTTAACAGCAAATTTACCATCAGCTAGCTATCACACTGACCCCGATTATCACATGCGACGTATATTTAATGTACCAAAGCCACCTGAAGCATTTACACAAGAGTTCAAAGATGTATTGGAACTATACAACGATATGAATGGAATTCGCAGTGAAGTAATTCCACCTTTAACATCTTTATCTCCAATGGTGGTTCCTGAAGCTATCAAACCTGATGTAAAAGATAATGGAATGATATTTACTACAACACAACCTAAAAAAGTAAAGACATCACGCACCCACGGAATCACGTTGGAAATGGCAATTTTTCCTGTTGGAACTTTAGTTGATGTTAAATTTGAACCCAGGCGGCAAATGCAAACTAGTTGCCATTCAGGATATATCACCAAGCAACATCCTGATAAACGCTCTGTTGATATTTCCTACAAACCAGTAAGTATTATGCTTTAGGGAGTTCTAATGTTTTATATAGGGGCTCATTTCACTTCGTGGCATTGCCATATCAGAAGAAAAAAATGTTTCTATTGACCGTCTTTCTATTGCTTTTCAAACTGAAGAACCAACTTCGCCCACATTTGAAGAGTTGGCAACTACAGCTCTTAATTCACTACATGAACAAAAGATTACAATTCAGAAAATTCCTTCTGTGACCATTCCATCGCCTGCACCAAGTGAACAATTAACTCCTCAACTTTACCATGAAATGATAAGTACCATTCGTCAGAAGCGTAAGGAATTTTTCACTGATGAAGCAATTTTGATGAATTTTGTGTATCATCACCACCACTTCCTCATGAAGACTTGGTTAAGAGTCATTTATGATATTGAAAATGGGGTTAACACAGACCCAATGGCTACCAGCTCACCTAATGGACTGCACGTAGCTTAGTCATAAATTTTGTTGTCTTCATTGATAATAGGGTTTTATTCAACCACTTCCAGAGGCAGCAAAACAATTAAAAGTCAAGCTAGAACATCTTGGTTATCCATCAGACCCAAGTGCCAGTGGTGGACCTATGCCCACAGTAAGAATTGGATTAACAACACCAGCTAAAACTAGTTTAGACAATAACTTCTCCCGTAAAGAATCGATTGCCATTATCCACGGTGGATGAAATGACAGGACTCTTCCATCAAGGTGAATTTCAACGTGCAAGTAAATACTGAAATTTTTCATTAGAGCCACCTAAAGACCTACTTCAGACAAAGGATGATGGAGATATTTCAAATGAAAATTTGTCATTAGCAGATATCCACAAGTTGGTGTACCATCTAAAGGTACAACTCAAAAATATCATTGAGTTTACATTTTTCATTAGTCTCTTCCACGCATTCTTACAAAAGACCCAATTCTCAAAATTACAACTCGAGATGTTAGAACTTTTGTGTGTAGTCATCCAGCTTGTGGACGCTGCTTTTCGTTCGTTGAAATATAAAGTTATTGCATAATTGTGTTGTAGAACTCACCAAAGTGCTCGTGATCATCAACATATTCATGCAAATAAACCACGACTTGTTGCTGGTGATCCACTGGTTGACCAGGTTACTTGTGAATGCCCCAGCATTATTATAATGAGAAAATAATAGTATATGGTAAAACACTGGCCACCAGAAAGTCCATGGAGAGATGATAACTATTCATTCACGCTAAGTACAATAATCAGCCACTTTTAGCTTTTAACTTTTCAAATAGGCAAAACTGGGTGCTTTAAGTGCCCTGACTGTGAAAAGGAATTCAGAAGCAAAAGAGAACTTTTAAAGTACAAACCACAACTTATCTATACCTAATAACTTTTAAACAGACATACCAGCCATGTTCATGGTCAAGAACCAGACAAGGATCGTCAAAGCTCTAAAAACCAACATATTATTTGGCTTGGAGCTGGTAATCCTATTCAAGATTTATCTATCATCTTTCCTTCATTATTTCGTTTACAAAAAGTACCTTGTTGTCAATGTCAACTTCAGGTAAATTATTTGACATTTTACTATCTGAACTTTTAGTAGATACATTGGCCAACTTTTAAATGTCGATTGTACCCTTCTGTGAGTATTATAACAAAAAGTTCTGGTGCTGTCATCTTTAGCTCTGGCCACCCTGTATTTGCCCCAGAAATTACATTAAATTGCCATGGATGTGGACAACTAATGCCATATTTGGTTAACCAAGAAGTATCAGTATTAAGACGGTACTTGAGGCTGGAAGGATTATGTCGAGGTGCTGATCAAGAAGATTGGATGATCGGGTATATGTATCAACCACCACCAGTAGCAGCTTCATTACAAGAAGCTTTGGTTTGGGGCTATGATTATCAGCATGAAGTACTTTTAGATGATTCACATCTTGTTTGTGTCAAAGCAACTCAATGCACTGGGTATGGAATGGTATATTCATGCTCTCGGACATACTTCCATCGCTTTTATCGTGGTAAAAGTGGACACGTCGAAAAGTTTTGTCGTCCACTTCGAACAACTACAGCTAGTAAAGGACACAAAGCACGATTGGGGCAAAATCAGCATGTCAGAGCACAAACAACTCAATAGCTGTAATTAGTACTCTAATAAATTGCTTTTAGATAGAGTTTGCTACCTGTAGAGATTTTAAGTTTTTGTCCCAAACGTAGCAATACTGCACAACTCTTCTTGAAAATGGTCATTTAGAAGCACACCATAACGAATATCTTATGTATCTTAACCCTTGATGGCTAAAAGCCTTCAATATCTGGAAGTTGTAGCCCGGCTTGTGGCTTTTTTGAATCAGTTGGTACAGCTTTTTGCTGTGGAAGTGGAGGGGGGTAATCATCCACTGGCTAAAGCAAATTTAAGAAAGATGATTCGTAATATTTTTCATACCAGAGGAGGAGCAATTCTTTGAGGTGCTGGTGGACTTGGTGATGCTTCTCTATGTTTTTTCTTATGCTCCTTTTTCTTTTTACTTTTTCGTGGTTTAGCTGGTTTATCATCTTCACTTTCGGTATTTTTACTTTTCTTTTGTTTTTTGTCATCTTTATGTCTTCTTTTAGCATCTTTTGCTTGTTGCATTCGCATTTTTGAAAACCTTGCATACAATTCTTGATTCATCCCAACATTTTCTTCAGTATCACTCAATTCTTCCTCTATCGGACGATTATTAAAAGTAATCGTTGGATCCACTTCATATTTCATTTCAAGTTTCATTGGTGGTACAATAGTTTGTCCATAATTTCCAATTAAATCATCTTCATACATTGAATTTTTCATGCCACCATTTGACGCATCCAAAAGTAAATTTTCCTATTTCTATCTCAGCAAATTTGGCAAAATAATATCAAATTTATACTTGTGTAGGTCTTGTATCTTCTTCATCACTTTCAATTTCCAAATCCGCCATAAAATCTCTTTGTTTTTTTGTAATTTTTTTCTCGAACAATACCGATTCTCTTTGTTTCATACTCTCAACTTGTAAATTTGATTGTGATTTTCTTAAAATACTTGAACTCGATTCGCTTTGCATATTCATCGAACTTGATTCCCTTTGCTTATAAACTCCTTCAGGCTGAATATTATGCGAACTTCTCACATTACTAAATGTTGATTCTCGCACTAGAAAAACGTGACGACAAATTTTCAGCCAAAAAATTCTACCTGAAGCTGCTTCTACCAATGGTGAAGGCACTTCATCTTGTGATGCCATTGAAAGCACAGGTGTCATGCCTGGCAGTCCCATTACATTGTACAAACCATCTTCAGCCACAGGTATCGCATGCATCCATCGTTCTTTTGCATCGCCCGATGGTGCAGAGCAATGAAAGAGTTTGCTTTGCACAGTCTCAACTACAAATGCGTGGGGATACGTGTGTAGATTGCCTTTGCCCGTCCATTCACCGACACATTTTACCACGTGTGACGATACGAATCCGTCGATATTCGCATCACGTTCTCGTTGGCTACGATACGAACGCAGGAGTACTTTAAGCTTACTACTCCCGTGGCTATCGTCTACTACAAGCATACAATACCTTTTTCGCATCATTGGCAGCGTTGCACAGCGTTTACGTAGATCACCTTCGACAAGTATTCGCATCGAGAACTTATTTCTTGTAATATGACGATATGATCCGTATATTGGCACACCTAAGCGACATGAATTAATTAACTTGTTTTTGTTATGATTACGTTTGGGGGTTTCACAATACAAAATCGTTTCATAAAATATACTACGTAAAACATTATTGTATAGCTTAGTAATACTGTATAGTTGTCTCTAATCATGCTATTTGAAGATTTGATTTTGCCAATAGAATTGGTTAAAATGTAGTTTGGTGTAGAAATGAGGGGGATAAAGAGCAATAATTAGTTGGGAATGTGGTTGATAGAAATTGCCGAATGTAGTAAATATGACTGTGTGTTTTCAATGTACGTATGGATGTGGTTGTCAATGGGTTTGTGATGAATTTAGTGTAAAAATGGGGGGGTAATATTTAGTTGGAGATATGGTTGATAGAAATGAGGCAACGTGGTTGTGTGTTGTAAATAGATGAGTTGTGTGTTGTGATAAGTTTGGTTTATGTGTGATGCATTTAGTGTTGGTGGAAAGAACGAAATTATAGGACTAAAATATTTTACTGTAGTTGAATCATAGGTAAATAGATTTATTAATCTGGTGAATTGATACGTCTTTGTTGTGGTAATGAGATGAATTGAGTGTAGATGGGAAGAAGGAAAAGTGGATAGTGTCTTGGAGAAATAGCTGTATCATATAGATAGACTTTTGGATATAACGTTGATTGATAGTAATTGGGCCTTTGAGTTGAATGTAGATGGAAAGAGGGGTGGTAGAGAACACAGGACAATATCTTGGGAATAGAATTGTACTTTGTAAATAGATTTTTGTGTTGTAGATATGGCAAATAGGTTTATAGTTGTGTGTGAAAAATTTAGTGTTGATTGTAATGAGAGACAAGGAATACAGGACAAGTTGTGCATTTTGGAGTGGGTTAGGGTCTACAGTGAATTGAATAATAAATGGAGTAAGCGAAATTTGAAAACCAAAATGTTGACAGATTGTAGCACAAGGGAGGGTAGATGTAGGAAGTTTGAGGTGTTTTGATGGATGATGGAATGGGATGTTAGTATGAGTTGTAATCGATAGTTGAGAGGCTTGGTTTGCATAGAGATTTAGTGGCAGTGAAGAGTATGGTGTGGTCGTTAGTGTGGATAAACTCTGAGAATTATCTTTTGAAATTTTTTAATGCTTTCCACATCGATGACGAATTCGAACGTCTAGTAATGAATGATTATCAGTTTGGTGATAGTGATGTACTGCTTGACTGAGGAGGAGAGGAAATTTTCATTTCTCAGTCAATTTTGATGACATGACACATAACCTGATTAATCAAAGTTGATTTTTGAAGTTGCGCATAAACTGATTGCGTTAGTATTGAATAAAATTTGTGATTTATCATGTTAAATGCTAACTTCATAATGAGATGATTTCATATTAATTTTTTTATTATTTACAACTTAAGCTAGCTTTGCAGCTAAATAATTTTCAAGATCTCGTTCAAACATGTGAGCTGTACGTGTATACAGCTTTGACATATAATATCGAAATCTTGCCAATTCAAGCTCTTCACCAACACCGTCCGGTTTATACCCAACGAAAGCAAACTCTTTTTCCTTAGAAACATACCCATTTGAATTAAAGTAATGGGAGGACAATCCAAGGACTCGCAATTTTGTTTGGTTGCCAGGGTATCGATCCAATATATACCTAATCAAAAATTGAAGATAATAAATGTATTTCACCATACCAAAACATCATATATCGGGATTGAGGACTTTTTTCCAGCAATGCATCATCAGTAATACTTTGACCCACAATGACAGTACGCATTTCATCATGAAATTCACGCCACAACATATTCATATATTCCACTGGATTGTCCATATTACCACGCACAGTTCGTTGGTATCTTGTATTACCCATACTCTCCAGCATCTACAAACAATTTTTAATATAAATGATAGTAATTAGTAAATACATCTTCTTCCAAAGCTTTTGTAGAAGGACTTCTCCATTGAGTACCACGTAGAGTTTGATCTAAACGAAATCGCATAACATTTAAAACTAATTCAAATGGTTGATCAATAATAACTTGATCTCGCCAAACATATTCAAATATTTCATTTTCATCCATTTTGAGCTCAAAATCTAATATAAATTCATCCGAGCCAGGAAATCCATATTGTTTAAGCATGAGTTCTGTATTGTGTAATCGGCATCGTGTAATCCAATCGATGGCTAATTTTCGTGAATTTGGATCATTCCATAAAGTAGTTTGTTGCCACGTGACTGCATTGGTTCCCAATGGTTTCTATACAAAATGCATGATAAATATTTATACACTTGTTCATACCAAAAGAGAATTGTCAACCCATTCATTCATAACCAATATCATTTTCATTTGCCTTCTGCAAATATGTTTAAGTTTAGTGTTGGTCATACGTGTATCGGCAATATCATCAGCTAGTGCTTTGGCGACTTCAGACCATGGTAACATTGGAATTTGCTTTTGGTGTCGAGCCAGTACACTTTCAAGTTCTTTAACTTTAGCTGCTAATTGTGCAATTTCTTTAACAATTCGTTCTCGATACCCTTTTTGTTTTGTTCGGCAATACTCTAGGTATTTAGCATGTTCATCAGGAGATGTGGAATCCCGAGCTTGTACAATCCATCCTCTCGCCATCGCCATGGTAAACTCAATTGTGTCAAGATCAGATGGGTCAGTCACGGTTTGTATGCGCTCTTACAAATTAAATTTACCCATCGTCGCAAGCGTTAGATACCACTGTTTTTTTAAGCGTCTAATACGCATCGGAGTAACTTTTTGAATGCTATCCTTATCATCATTATTTGTTTAATAAAGCATAAACTTGTTAGCACATGATGAAGTGGAAGAAACTTCCTTATGGAAGAGGATATGGTTTTACTTGCCACAAATCCCAACCTGACAATTTCGTCATTGAATTCGATCTCGGAATGTGATACTCGATGACTGATTATTTTATAGCATTTGCCAATATCTAAACTTTGATTGATCATATGACATTTTACTAAAACTCAAATTGTTGATAATAAACGTCCATTTTTAATTGGGTATGTCACATGTGCACTTACTTTTTGGATTCCAAAGATTCCAAAGTGTTTGTGTAGTTGTTCAGAAGAAATTTGGGAAAAGATATGGACGATTTTTTTTACAAGTTGCATCTTATGTAATGGTTTGGATGCACAGAATAAACTTGAGACGATATTTGACATGAAAAATATTGGTAGAAAAAGTACTAAAGAAACCAAGCTCAGTACGTGATTGTTCGTTATCCATCAACATATCTATAAAGTTGTGCTTTTGGATGATACATAATGCAAACATTCTACGCTACTCTCGACAAAAGCTTTAGTGATATGTCAAAGTACCTCAAGTATTGCATTTGGCCAACGTCTGATCGCACTTTGGATCGAATGAAGTAATCTGGACACTTCGTTAAGATAAACTTATTGTTGGGTGTCTTTATTAATTCATTTTTGATAATGAATTCCTGTACGGAATGAAAATATATTAAAAAATAAAGCATAATAGTGATACTTTTGTCAATTCAATATTTTCAATGAAAGTCGCATCTTTCATCAACCTTATCGATGGGGTGAAAGCATAATAGCTTTATGAGTTTATGTAGAATAATCTTTCAATAGGCTCTCACCAGCAAGTTATAGCTTCAAATTCGATCCCCACAGCGAATTTGCAATTTCTGCTTGATAGAGTAAAAGTCGCGATATCAAAGGAGCAAAAAATCAGTATACCACATCGGAAAAAGCACAAAATACAAATTACACTTCAGAAATATTTTGGCACGAACTATGTATTGGGAGCTTACTTTGCTGGAAAATCATTAGTCGTTTTTCTGTTGTTTTGAAGAGTTAGTGAAATGGGTATGATTGTTGGCTGCTGACTTGGATTACAGGGGTAAGCAGGAAGTGAACCTTTATTTTATGGTGGGAAAATCGACCCTTGTTAATAGTATTACAATTTTGAGTCGCGCAGCACAAGTTTACCAATACTCCCAACACTCCATCCAGAAAAAAGTATTACAACCAAAATACGATGAACATTCACACTACTTTCAAGAGGCAAGTAATTTCATTTAAGAAACTTAAGTGCTCAACCTATTCTTATGCCAAACATAAGATGAATCCCTTGTTCGTTGGGTCCAAACTTGCTGCCACTATTTTCATACCTGGTGTGTCCATCGATTTGCAATAACAAGTACCAACGCGTTCTTCATCCGATTCCGTTGTCGACGTGTTCATCAACCAAGCAAACGCATTCGACTTGTGTGCTGTCATGCACTTGTTACAATCTTGAAAAGAACCAGCAAAGTTGATGGTCTTGTCACCAAGTTTGATATTGGCATTGGCATAACATTTGCTGTAGCCATGTCGAATGGCAACAATTGCATCTTTTCCAACATGCACACGGCTACAACCAGTGTCATCGGCATTTTTGTCATCTGTAGCTCATATTTAGACGGCTACTGCCAGCATCGTCGACATCATCATTATCATTAGCTCGAGCATTGAGTCGCATAGTGTTATCACCAGCCACACGAATGTAGTTTTGAGCCTTGGTGTGAAGAACACACAATTGACGATGTTTGTGGAATGTGATGGCAACACATCGATCCGAGTTAATGCATGTATCAAAACAATTGTCCAATGAGCGGATATCGATCAGTTTGGTGAGAATTGGTCCTTGGAGCTGGTTTGACAACCCAGTTGACATTGAGCATGGTTTGGCGGGGTTGACATAACGACATCACACCATCACTAGTACTTGTTTGTTGGCATCGATATTCCGCATCACAATCACTGTCAGCTTGGCATATTTTGTATTGTTGGATGTGATGAGCGGTAGAAATGCAGGCAAAAAGAGCAAAACAAGCGAATACAATCGACTTCATGGTGAGAAGGAAAATATCTCAATGAAGCATGAAGTGAGAGTTGTTAGCCAAGTCATGAAAGATCAAGTTGACTTCGTTAAGAAGAATCGGTGAAAATAGTAAATTGTTTCGTGTTATCAAAAATCATTTAAGCACTGTTGCTACAATCTTCAATTGCTTTGGATTTGAATTTGAGTTTGATTGATTTTAAAAATATGGGTGACAACTCAAGGCGCCAAAACAACTCTAACTTAACCAAAATGAGCCAACACCACATAGAGACCTCAATAGGTTAGCTTCAATAACTTTTGTCTTTGCGAAATCGAATTAACTCAGATAGCTTTTCAATAATGATGAAAATTTCATTATCCCAGCATTTCAGCAACAACTCTCCCAACCGAATGATCCCATATATCAGATAATGTATTTAGATTATCTCTGATACAATAATCCCATATATTCGATTGATGTATTTTGACCCAACTCACTACGATATTCTATTTGAAATTGACGACTTTGTGGCACCAATGAACTTTCTCCCTTTTTTACATGAAATGTTTGTATCTGCTGATGCTACTGCAATTCTTCGTAATAAAGTTGCTACTCTACGAGAACAACTTAAAAAAAGACCAGCGAGATTAAAAGTCTCAAACTCAAAATCTCCAGTCTTGATATCATGCATAATCACACTTTGCGTTTGCTACAGTATGAACTTAGCACTCTACGTGCCGAAAGGACGGATCAAGAAGTGTCATATTTTATTTAAAGATGAAAATAAATCGTGATCGCAAAAAATATGACCAAACCTAAGTTCGTTTAACCAAATCCATCCAGCAGCAATTGAAGAGTCTTTCTGAATTGGACACTCAGCACCTTCAGCCCTGTCGTATACAATTGCAGCAAAAGAAGAAAATGTTGACCCAGAACCTGTGTTGCGTACTGTGGATAACGATCAAATCGTGAATTACTATCATTTGGTAAATTATTTGGTCTCAAAATTTGACGTGATACGATGTAATGGAGTTGTGCAGGCTCGAAATTTGCTGACACAAAAAGTTGTACTAAGTCAAAAAAGACAAAATTTCTATGGCTTTTGAGTCTGAAAGTGCACCCCGAGCTAATGTACGAATGCTTGCTTATCCTATACATATTGTGGTATATTGATCAAACGATTCTATTCAAAAGTTTTGGACAAAAGCAGCAGCAGCTACAGCACTATGTTGGAGAAGAATTCTGAATGTGCCATTAAAAAGTCCAAATCGGGTATAAGTTAAAAAGAATAGCAACATCAATTCACCATACAAGAATGTGTCAAAAGCTGAAAAATCTATTTTGCCATATAAGTATTAATAAGGTAAATATTCAGGTCATATATTTGATAAAATACTTAGTCATGAGAGGACAGATTATATGTACAGTATTTGAGAGATTTTCATTGTTTGATGCAAAGACGAAAAATCCACACCTCAAATAAAATGACTGTAAACTTTCTATATAAAAAGCCTGTGACTTTTAATGAGCAGATTTCTTATCCTTTGAGATGGTTAGATTGCACAATTTTTCATCTGACCACAATTTACTTTGGAATTTATAAATCCAATGCCATTTATGAAACTTGACTAATTCTTTTCAGAACAAGGCGTTAGAGAATAAAGAGAATGTGCTGTGCAAATTTTTCTTTCATTCAGTCATGTTGACTAGCTATGAAAGAAAAATAATGAAAATATTAAGTGATAGCATCGTCATAATTTGGAGTGATATTCCAACATATTTTGTTCGATCTCAAATCTGCTTCAGTTGTCAAAATTTCATTATGCATGGCTTTTGCACTTGTGAGGAAAGGAAGTGATTGCATATCTCGCATCGCATGGTGTAGCATCATAAATTAAAATCCGTGGATCTTTCCACTTAAAATTCATATGCACTTTAATGTTGCCGAATTTAATACAAATCCCAAATCCTTTGAGCAATTGCACCTCTGGGTACATAAACACGACAGGTGCTTACACCACCTGGCCATATCATCCCACCTTATAACCAATCAATATATGGACACAAGTTGTTTAGATATGGACCATGAACTCGTTTTGGTCATATTTATAATAGAACTCTTTTGTGTTTCTTGTCAATAAAACTAGTGCACTTTTCTAAGCTATTAAGCTAATAATTATTGCCAAGACCAATCTTAGTTTCCAAATCAGCATTTGTAGTGAATTAATTTCTTGTTTTCTATTAATACAACAGTAAATATATATACTTCGTAATAACAATTTACTTTGAAGTATTGCTTGTCAATTACTGGTCTTCCGAATTCTGGACAACTTAATAAAAAATTAAGTAATTCATTGAAATCAAATATTCAGTCAGAATACTATCGACTGCACTATCTGTATACAGAATTTCACGTAGAAGTCCACACAGCATACAATATCTACTTAATACTGCCTCTTATTGCTAAATCTTTTAACAAAATTGCTCTAGATAATTCAATCACAGAATTTGTCGTTCCACTTTACTTATTTATTTCAGTATGGAGAATATGGCAGCGCCACATCTCATCAGCTATCTAATGTAATCTTGCACCACCTGTGCAAATCCTAACAATTGATCCCATGTCTTCCAATGCTAATGTTCGCGTGCTGTTGTAGACAACCATAAACTAAAGCTGTTGGATCGCACTGTCTGTAGCATTATTGGTCGAAATTCTATTTTTAACTTGTTTATTGGTCCAGAAATTAGATACTGAATACTGATTGGCTTATCGAAATTTTGCTGGTAGCTGCTGCATGGCTCATTTTGCAAAATGCGCTACGCCAGCGACACACATATTGGGCTTGAAAACTTTATCACAACGGGTGCTCAAGTACGTCGTGCATGTTCCAAGTCTCAATGGTCAAAAAGTCGTACATGTTCTGGTTGTGATCGACCATTTCATTTATTTCGCTGGCGTCACAATTGTTATGTTTGTGGAGATGTTATCTGTGGTGAATGCAGCTGGACAGTATATTTAGTAAATACAAGATCAAACGTGGGCCGTGCATGCTATCCTTGCTCGCGATCTTCATCATGCAGTAATAAAAGATCTAGCGACAAATCTAAACGAACACTTGTAAAGCGATCTACATGCCCAAGTATTTTGGATTCACAAACTCCTACCGAATGGATCGATCTCGATGAATCTATCCATAGTGAAACATCCGAGCAGGTCAAATGTACAATGTGCCAAAAGGAAATGGTGACTGGTGATGCTATTGCTACGTTACCTTGCAAAGAAGCTTTCCACTTAAAATGCTTAACCCACCATTTAACACTTCATGATAACTCGATGCCATGCCACACCGATTTGTCAAGGGACATGGCGTACATTCGCAATTTCTTTACATTTAAGTCTACTGAGTCGTGATTCGATTATTTAAAACAAATTGTTGTAACATAAACCCCTACTCTGTTATTTCTTTCTTACAATATCTGGTGAAATGTAGGGTGCTTTTAATTCATGCATTCTCTTGGAATTTTAATGATAAGAAAGAATTCTTCTAACTGGAGATAGATTTATACTTTTATTTACAATTTTCGTATATCAAAAGTCATTTGCTTAAAATAAATTTATCTTTGAATTCATAAATCATTCGATATCGACATAGCACTTTTTAAGGCTTCAAATTATCTTTAATCAATCTGTTATGATAGTAAATATCTTCCTTCGAGATTTCCCATTATCACTTTCTTTTTAAACTCATACTAAGTAGTACTTGATAATTTTTACTAGATTTTACGTGAATTAGTATTTGCTATTAAAATTATAAAAGTTAACATAATCAATATTGCATCAATCTAATTCTAATTACACATTCTGATCCATTTATGCAGCTTATATAATATCTATGGAATTGTAATTTCAACTTGTTTGACGAGTTGTATTTGCTTTTTCGATCAACAGGGCAGCTGTCCTCAATGAGAGATGAACATCAACGAGTCTTTTAAATCTAATTACCAAAAAAGTCTCATACCAGAGAACTACAATTTTTTTGCCAACTTGGATCGTTCACTTGCTACAAAGTGTGATATCGTTGCACTCAACCATTCATTATGTGATATAATACTGTAGTGATAATCATTTCTGGAAGCTATCAAGTGATCGCCAGAAATCTGGAAAATATCTTGTGGTACTTGGTATTAAATTTACTATAGTTCTTGAGAACATTGAATACATCACAGTTGGAGAGAGATTTTAGTTTCTTAAATAGGCAAGAGTTTCCATGGCAATGTCATCGACAAATAGTATTAAGCACATCATAAAATAACAATAGATTGCGATGAACTTCAATATAAATCTATCAAAATATCCTATGCATCAATTGCCATTGATCGTGCAACAAGCACTAATCTGCTAAAGATTTAACGAACCTGATATCATATTTCATACAAACAAATAACCAATTTTTTGCTTTCTTGTTAAGACACATATATGTTGTTATGCTGATTGAAATGCACCCTTGTAGCCAAACATTTTGGCCCCATTACCAAATGATGCTGCAAGGCCTTCGACTTCTTTTACTGCCATGCGATTAGCATGACGAGTTAGGGTATCTAATTGATCAACTTCAAGTACCGTGCTTAAATCGCAACCCATCAAAGCTCCTTCATCAATAAGACTCATTGGTATTGCTTCTGGTGACAATAAATGCGATGTAATATGAAGCATTTGCACTTTGGTTGAATTTGGTCCAACTCGGTCAAGCATATACCTACAGATAAATTAGACACAAAAGTCAAGAAAGCTTTACCAAAATGCACGATTACGAAAATTAGTTCGTATTGGGGCTAGCTCATCAACATGAATATTTTGTCCAACAAACACCGATCGATTTTCATCACGGAATTCACGACTTAGAAATCGGACCATTTCTTCAGGTCCTTCTTTTACTATATCACAATAGGTAGTAAATGGCAATGCGACTGAAATCATCTAATAGCAAGACTATACATCTACTATAATTGAATGTTGATACCTCAGTATCAAGCATAGCCACAGAGCGAACTTTCCACATTGCACCCGTGGTGTATTTAAGCAGCCAAAGTCGAATGAGTTCTCGAGTATGTTCAAGAGGTAATTGAACATGCTTTTGAGTCATCCAAACATATTCAAACGTATCCATTTCCGATACAACAACATCATAATCAATTAAATTATGTGATGTGGCTGTAGCTGCCACCCCATACTCATCGAGCATTTTTTCAGTGTTGTAAAACATCATTTGTGTAATCCAATCCATGCCCAATTGTCTTGGCATGGGTTGACTCATTAATGTTGTATATCGCCAAGTTGTTCGCTGTTGCACAGCTGGTTGCTACAAGTAATTAATCAATGAAAATTGTTATTTCTACATACAAGAGGTTGTGAAGCCATTCGAACCCATTGAGTCATAGCTGATACAAGTTGCATATATTGCGATCGTTTAGTTTTCAAAGCACGATTGCGATGAATTGCAATTTCATTATCTTCACGAAGAGATTGTACAACATCAAACCAAGTTAATGTCAATGGATCACGAGATCGACGGCGAAGAACTTCAGCTTCCAGTGCAATACATTGTTCTGTTAAAGCAGCAATTTCAGCTACAATCTTTTGTCTCCATTTTCGCTGATGCCGAGTACTTCCTTCACGTTGTCGCCTTTTTCGGTCTTCTGTTGATATCTCTGCCATAGCAAAAGTGCAACTACGTTATATTCGTCATTCACCAATTAAACCTTACAAAATTGACTTTAACTCACAATGGATTATCATAAATCTGTCAATAACGTCAACTAAAGAACTATAAATGGTTTGTTATTAAAAGCAATTCTGATATATAAAGACAATTATAAATTCAACTAGAATTCGAGCTTAATTGATGTTAAATCTTAACAAAAGAATTCTAATTCATATATTACACATTCATTCAGTAATTCATCTTAGCAACTCAATTCTTACGATATAATATGACTCAGTATTTTAAACTAGAAATCATTTGACAGAACTACAATTGCACAGAAATGAAAAGAATATATATTAATTGGCGTCGGTAAAAGTTGCATAGCAGCCAAAACTGCGAACCATAGTCTCAATTTCTCTCATGGCTGACCGACTAGCTTGTTGAGTAAGTCGATCCACTCTATCGACTTCTGGGCAATCAGAAAGGTCGTAACCCATTAATTTTGCCTCTTCTTCAATTGCAACTGGGCCGTCGTCGGTACATAAATGTGAAGTGACGTGAATTGTTGATACTTTTGTCACAGTCTCGGAAGCTTTTTCAAGAACATACCTATAAAACGGAATCATTAACAAATTGTAAGATAACTCTACAAACCAAAACATGCGATGTCGATAAGGTGTTGGAACAGGATAGAGTTCATCCGCGTGAATTGTTTGTCCAACAATAGTTGTTCGATTATCACCTTCATGAAATTCACGGCTTAAAAACTGAACGATCTCAGTTGGCATGACTCGAGTCGTTTGGACATACGTCGTATCGGGTAGTCCCTAGACGAGTTTTGAAAAAAATATCACTACTGTAGCATACGTAGACATCCAAAGGCTTCGTGCCAGTGGTATGGGGCCACATGCCACCACGAATGTAATGCTGAACCCAGTGATGAGCAAGAGTCACTGTGCTTTGATATGGGAGTAAAATACTTTTGTGCATGTACCAGATATATTCAAAAGCTTCATTCTCCGAGCATGTGATTTTGTAATTTGCTAAATCACGTGAAGCGACACCATGTTTTTCAAGCATGGCCATTGTATTATGGTACATAGCAGTGGTTGTCCATTCAAGTGCAAAGCGTCTTGGATGTTGATATGGGCTAATACTTGTTTGGCACCAAGCTTGATAGTTTAACAATGGGCGTTTCTATCAAAAATTAAAAAAATTCAACACTCACGACTTACTGGATTGCAATACAGAGCTCGTTGGGCTAGATCTAATAAAACACGAAGTTGGTCTTGGTGCTGTTGGCGAAGTAAGCGATTGCGATGCACAGAAGTTTGTGATTCTTCTTGTAAACTTTGTGCAATTTCTTTCCATGGCAATGCCCCTGGTTTGGCTGGTGTCGTGCGCTCTAACTCAAGCTCTAGCATTAGAGCTTGAGCTTTTAATGATTCAATCTCAGCAACAATCTTTTGTCTCCATTTCCGTTGAATGTCAGTCTTTCTACGACGGCGGGCAGGCGGCAGCATTTTACCAAACTGAATGTGACTTTCCATTGGCTAAGACTGACCAATCATATCGTTGATTAGCTAAATCAAACTGACAGGTTAATTTATTATGTCCAATCAAATCATAGTAAAAATGTACACATTGTCATTTAAATATTACAATCACAATTACTCTTTTGAATGTGAATCTACAAGAGCAAAGAGACCTTCATCCGATCGACGACCGACCAAAGTGTATGCTTCTGTAGTGTATTTTGTATAGATGTCAATTTGTTGAGTTTCAGATGCTGTAGAAGGTAATGTACATCCTAGTATAGATGCTTCAATGTTGAAAGGAACTGGTCCTTCTTGGGTAAAATAATGCGAAATTACATCTAAATTGCGCAAAATTGTCTTGTTGGGATTGATTCGGTCAATAACATACCTAGCATATTTTTATCAATATTTAAGTTTTTCAAAGGTATATACCAGAACATGCGATTCCGACAGTATTTACTTGACTCAACAAGTTCATCTTGGTGAATGTTTTGACCGACAAAGATAATGCGATTAGCATTGGGCTGAAATTCTCGAGTTAAAAAATTGACAGTCTCATTTGGAAATTCTCGCACGGTATGTGCATAAGAAGTACCACAAACTGTATCAAGCACCTAACAGCACAATGAGTTAATACAGCAATAATTGCATAGCTTACTTCATCATGAAGCAGTTCTGAAGATTGAACATAATTCCACACTGTCCCAGTAG
>JNBS01001799.1:0-44417 GCA_002081575.1 Thraustotheca clavata | reverse complement strand
CCCGAGAGACGTAATTGAGGTGTAATTTGATTATACCGTGCAAGTACATGATCAAAACCTTGACAAAGTTCTCCATCAGGTAAAAAAGGAAAGCACGAACGTCCTCCAGTCGTTGCATCTCCAAAGCCAAAAGCAGGAATGAGCTTATCATCATCAAACGTCTCAAGTGTTCGTCCCAATATATGTATCACCGACTACGTTCTAGTTCATTATCATTCTACGTACATTTTTTACCTGGTAAGGATTCCACATTTGGCCACTTGGGTCAATTTCATGCAAGCATTTGCCTTGAAATGAGTTCTGTCCCGTCCACTACGCAATAATGTGTTGAATAGCTTAATCAATGAGTGGGATATACCGTGTTGGATTTGGTGTAGTCAATTGCGACAATCAAATTCGACGATTCAAGGCCAGCACTGCGAAGAGCTAGTTGCAATTGCTCTATCTCCATGAGCTTAATCAGAAAGAATCTAACGTACCATACGTCTCGTATTGATCAGGAATACATCGGAAGGTAGTTGATGGAGGACTTGGTCGACTTTGTTCGCCGCCCATTACGTAGTTTAAATGACAATTGAAAAATGAACAAAGATTAGAGTTATTCTCAAGACCATCACTCAGAAAAGGAATGTTGGTGAAAAATTCATATAAAATTTATTTTGAATTACTACATGTTGAGAAGACCAAGTTTTCGCAATGTTTTGTATTGATCTAAAGATGAATGACGTTATTGATTGATTTGATAAAAAAGAGTACCAGGAATTTCCATTAAAGCAGACGTAGCAAAGCCAACTTCAGGAAATTTTACATTTTGTTGCAGACATTTTGTGTAGTCAACAAATTGAAAGTTGTCAAAGCGACGTGAAGGAAGTTGATCATCAAATTTTTTCATCATATCCCAAGGACCATCGCCAACACCAACCATAATAATAGCTACATAATGTTAGAGATGTTAATGAATTGGAGATTACAAAGTGGGTAGCTTGATGCCTCAACAATAGCTTGAATTGTATCCTTTTCATTTGTCACTTGACCATCTAGAAGTAGCTATGAGTAAAATCATGTTGGAATTTATACCAGCAATTATGACAAGAATATGATAAGAACGTTGTTGTTGAACAATACGAATAGCTTCACGAATAACAGGAGCAAAATTAGTTGGTCCAGAAAGTGCCATTTGAGGAGTGATTTGATTATAACGTGCTAAAACTTGTTCAAATCCAACACACACTTCTCCACTTGGTAAAAAAGGAAAGCAAGCATAACCTCCTGTTGTTGCATCGCCAAAACCAAATACAGGAATCATTTTATCATCATCAAATGCTTCCAGTGTACGTCCAATAATATGAATCACCGACTACAACCACAATAAGAAATTACATGTCTAATTTCTCTACCTGATACGGATTCCAACTTTGTCCAGTTTGATCAATATCATGAAGACTTCGTCCTCCAAACGTTTTTGTTCCCGTCCACTACATCCATCATATAACAAGGACATTCTCACAAGTCTATTTTACCGTGTTCGATTTAGTATAATCAATGCCAACAATCAAATTCGAAGATTCAAGCCCTGCTGCTCGCAATGCTTGTTGCAATTGCTCTAACACATACAATCAATCCATAAATAAAGTGTTCTAACGTACCATAAGTTTCGTATTGATCAGGAATTGCTTGGAACGATGGATGTGGTGGGTCTCGTGGTTTACTATTGTTGCCTCCCATGTCAAATTTAAAAATGACGTTCATTGACTTTAACCATTCAACTTGATTATTGTATACGTAGTTAAACAGTGTTAAACTCTAAAAATCGATATGAAATTAATTTAACGTAGACAATTCAGTGACTGTCACTCATATGATTGACACTCTGTTGTTTAATTGACATGAAAATTAAAAATGAATTTTTTTAATTTTAATCTTAAATGGGGCAATTCGTATCGTCTTGTTCAGTAAGAACTGAAGAGAATAAAGCAAAGAGATTAAAACCATTTCCTTATTGCTATCAAAGCTATGGTATAGAAAGCTATTTCCTTTCATATTCCTATGTTTAAGTTTCCTAATAATTGTGTAGATGAATTACAAAATGCACTTCGAAAGGCAGGTTTAGAATCGTCCAACTTAATTGTTGCTATTGATTATACAAAATCCAATGAGGTTTAAATTGTTTTTAAACTTTTTCTTATCATATTTAGTGGACTGGTAAACGTACATTTCATGGAAAATGTCTTCATGATATTGATCCAACAGGATTTCGATTAAATCCTTATCAGGTACAAAGATAATGGTAGATTATAAATATGAATTTAGTATTTAGTCTGTCATTCGAATCATTGGACAAACTTTAGAAGTATTTGATGAAGAAAATCATTTAGTTCCTGCTTTTGGTTTTGGAGATGCCAATACAAAAGGAACATCATGCTTTCGATTTCTACCAAGTATTGCTGAAGGATTTGTGAATGTACTTCGTTCATACAAACAAATTACTCCAAATGTACAATTATCAGGACCTACAAACTTTGCACCTGTGATTAAAGAAACAATTCGTATTGTGAACCATACAAGACAATATTATGTTCTTTTAATCATTGCTGATAGTCAAGTTACTTGTGAGAAGGACACTGCTAATGCTATTGTTGAAGCCTCTTATTATCCCTTGTGTACATTGTTTATCACACCAAAAAACTTCACTGAATTTTCGTAGCTATAATTGTAGTCGGTGTTGGCGATGGTCCATGGGTAATAAATTCATCTAAATAGATAATCAATGATTCACTCGTTAACAAAAGGATGCAATGGAAGAATACAATGATAAACTTCCAAGAAGATTGTTTGACAATTTTCAATTCATTGAATACAACAAAGTTCTTGAATTCAATAGACAAAATCCTGACGTTGGGTTTGCTACTGCTGCTCTTATGGAAATTCCAGGTAATTAGTTTATCAATGTGAAAATATACTTAACCTTTACTTCTAGAGCAGTACAAATCTATTCTTGAGCTTGGAATTCTTCGTACATAATTAACAAATGTAAATTGTTTCTTTCATTATCCATGTGACAGTAGTGTCTTTGAATCCCATTTGAAAATGGGACAACTGGTGTCTTCGTGTTGTTGTGGAGATGAAGACTTTATCTCAACACGCCGTAGTAAAGCAGACGCAATGAAATTTGCTTCTTATAGTAAAGTTTAAATTGCATTTTTAAGTAAATATGAGCTAGATGACCTACAAAATGAACTATTATCTCAAGGATTGGAAAAAGCAAATATGCTTATTGCCATTGACTATACAAAGTCAAATGAGGTATGATAATAAAGGATTAATTATCTAAAATTGCTTTGATGATAGTTTAAAGGAGCCAGGTCTTTTGGAAAAAATTTACATGCAATTAGCCCTAAATCAATGAATCCCTATCAGGCAATACTGTCAATGATAAAAATCCATTTTATTCTCAATGTAGTCAATCATCAATACATTTGATCTAGCTCTTAAAGTATTTGTGAGTGATCAACCCATTCGAGTATTTGGTTTTGGCGATGTTAATACAAGAGATACCTCCTACTTTGAGTTTCCACAAACATGTCAAACATTTAAACAAGTATTGGAATGCTATACAACAACAACTCCGTCCATTAAACTAGCAGGACCAACAAGTTTTACCCCTGTGATTGAAAAAGCGATTGAAATTGTCAAGGAAATAAATCAATATCATTTACTAATTCTTTTAGCTGATGGACAAATAACTTGTGAAATGGAAACATTAAATACGATTGTCAAAGCTTCCAACTATCCTCTCTGTAAGTACTATTCTTTTCTGCTATAAACATTCTTTAGCTATTCTAATGATTGGAATTGGCGATGGTCCATGGGTAAACTTGATTTATATTGAAAATAATTTGTAATTATACTTAGGATATGATGAACACGTATACTGATAATCTTCCAAAGCGTCATTTTGACAATTTTCACTTTGTTCCTTTAAATCAAACACTACAATTCAATTACGATCATCCTGAAATTGGGTTTGCCACTGCAGCATTAAGTGTGATTCCACGTAAGGCTAAAAATTTTCAAAGATATCGAAATTTTAAATCATATAGGGCAATACAAAACCATCAAAGAGTTGGGATTAATTCATAATTAATGCAATGATTAAAGCAATGAAAGAGCTACGATTAATTACTAATTAATTGAGAGAATGATGCTGGATTGTTATATAAAGAAAAGTTGTGTTACATGGAAAATTTGAAGCTCATTTGAGAAATGGGCAATTCGTGCACTAGTGGTACAACGGCAATTCCTACTGAATCGCACCAGTTCCAAGCAGTTCCTACAGAATCGCACAAGTTCCAAGCAATTCCAGATAGCTACGAGACGTTTGGTAAGTATAAGGCTATAAGAATGGATTACTTAGTATGGCAGAGGAGCTACAGAAAGCATTACGTCGTTCAGGCCTCGAGTCTTCTAATCTTGTACTTGCAATTGATTACACAAAGTCTAACACGGTAGAAAGTTTGCATTGTGTTAGCTCATAATTAAGCTGTAGTGGACTGGAGAACGTTCATTTCAAGGAAAATGTCTGCATTATATTGATCCTCGTGGTGCCGAGTTAAATCCATATCAGGTTAGCATTGTACACGGCATATTTAAAGTTAATGATGTATAGAAAGTCATTTTAACTCTTGGACGAACACTGGAAGCATTTGATGATGATAACCTCATTCCTGCATTTGGCTTTGGGGATATTCATACTGGAGGAAATAGCTGCTTTAATATGGGAGTGAATTCTCAACCATGTCAAGGGTTTGCTCAAGTTCTTACTCGTTATAATCAATTGACACCAACACTAAAGCTTTCTGGACCAACAAACTTTGCTCCTGTTATTCGCCAAACAATTGATATCGTTCGTCAAAGCCAACAATATCATATTCTTGTAATTGTAGCTGATGGTCAAGTGAGCAATGAACAAGACACTGCTGATGCTATTGTACAAGCATCTAATTACCCAATTTGTAATTTGTATTTCGTTTTCTTTAATTTATCATCTTTGTAGCTATCATTATGGTTGGTGTTGGCGATGGTCCATGGGTATAATATCTAATTTTTTTTCTTGTTTAAACTCTTTTTTCTAGGACATGATGAACGAATTTGATGACAATTTACCTCAGCGTCGATTTGACAACTTTCAATTTGTCGAATATGCAAAAGTACTTCAGTATAATAAAATAAATCCTGATATTGGCTTCGCCACTGCAGCTTTGATGGAAATACCAGGTATTTTATATCAAAACTAATGAATATAAGAATGAAATAGAGCAATACAAATTAATCCGTAAAATGGGACTATTAAGTACACAAGCACAGTTTTGATATTCATATAATTAGCTAATTGCTATATCAAATGAATTATACTGATTTAATCTTTGGCATGGTGAAATAATCAAATATATCAAGGGAACTTTCTTCTCCTTTGACCGCTTTTTCCCACTGAATCTTGCGAAATACTGCATCAGTACCACAAAACCAGTCCCAAAATGAAAACATTGATCCAAAATTACAATCAAACTTTTCATGATGATAATCATGACGTACAGCTCCACTGATAATAGGAATTACACGATGAAGTGAAATAGGAAAATCATATCCAGAATGTGCATCAATTGTCTCCAAAATACGATAAGACATCCAAACCCAAAAAGAAAGAATATGACGACAAAAGAGCAATGGGCCAGATATCATTGCAGCCATCACAAGAGTTTCTTCAAAAGGATGAGTATAAATGGATGTTAATCCAAAAGGAGCTTGATACTCATGGTGAACTAATTTTCAAATAAATAGTCATTCTTACATAAAGTAAAATACCCTTGTGAATATATTTGTAAATTTTCTTCCAATGTAAGAATCGATGAACCCAATAAAACATAAAGTCTTCACAAATCATGCACAAAATCAATTGCATAAATACACTTGACCTAGTACAATAATTAAAATTCTCTTTTATCAAATTCTCTTACGGTTTAGGTAATGGCAAAGTCACAGAAATATCAAGGTATTGAAACAATGGAATATTTGTCACAAGTAATCCCATGTGCACAAGTAAATGATTCAATATAGCAAGCTTTAAACAACGTAAATACATACCCACAGTTGGTGGTTTAGTAGGTTGAATTTTGTATTTACGAAGTGCAGGAATACAATCCAATATTGCACAAACCAATGACCCACCAAAGAGATTTAAAGTTGATACTGCACATGTACACCAAAAGTAAATGGTATATTCGGAACAATGAGCATTTAACACAGCCCAATATGGTTCTAATGCTTCCAATGTGTCGTATTTTTGAATGGTAGATGCAATGATGTCCATGAAGGAAAATGACAAGTGACAAAAAGTCGATGACCTTTCGAGCATACGCACACAATAACGTAAACATAATATGGAAAGTCCGATAGGATTTCGGTACTAAATAGATCAAAATAAGGATTATTTTGTATACTAATTTTAAGATAAAATCATCCGGAATATTTGAAAACTGAGAAGTTTTAAATTTTACGTAAACTTTTACGTAGTCAACGGGAAAAAGATATTGTTTGCTTTCTTATAAAGATCTATACTATAAACAATCAAATATACAAGATTGATGTTCGTTGGTAATCATAATTGAGGAATTAGATGAAATGAACAATAGGATCAGAGATATACATTACCACAACAATGTTAATTACTTCATATCTTTAATTACATATTTGAAAATTGTTTAATAATTGAAAACTTGTAATAATGTTATACTGATTGTATATTTAATTATGTGTAAATGAAAATAATCTCTTTTTTATACGTAGCTTAAAACATTTGCTTGAATTGCTTCATCAGGTCAATTAAAGTAATCTGATAAAAGCATATAAGCAAATGTTCTTGTTTACGTAGTTCACAACACATACACGATTTACAATCCATTGTTTGGAAAAAATTAGATACTTTTTTGTACGAGTACTTTTACTAATTAAATGTATGTCAAACAGTTTGAATACTCTTTTGTACTGTGCAATGTGATGAATGCAATATATTTCGATGTTAAAATTACTGGTTTGTTAGTAGAGATAATTCAACAATGTGTAGAAAAGATTTTTATTAAGTTGCTCATGTTCAAAAGCATTTACTGAAGTAGCTAGCTACATTTTTTGTCGAGATTTATTTGGATTTGGATTTTGGCATCGTGAAATAGTCAAAGATATCAAGCCAACAATTTTCACCTTTTGCTGCTTTTTCCCATTGAAGCTTACGGAATGTGACGTCGGTACCACAAATCCAATCCCAAAATGGAAACATTGAGCCATAATTACCATCAAATTTATCATGGTGATAGTCGTGGCGTGCAGGACCACTTAGAATTGGAATGAAATGTCCTGGAGCAAAGGGAAAATCATATCCTGAGTGAGCTTCTAGAGTTTCAAATGTACGATAAGACGTCCAAATCCATATTGAGAGAATATGACGACAAACTAGATAAGGACCAGCCATCATCCCAGAAACAATAATGAACTCTTCAATTGGATGAGTATATATTGAAGTCATCCCAAATGGAGCTTGGTATTCATGGTGCACTATATCAAAAACAGTGCATGTAATGACTGAGGAATATCAAAATGTTACATTTGTGAATGTACTTGTATATCTTCTTCCAATGCAAAAAGCGATGGGTCCAATATGTACAAAAATCTTCACATATCATGCACACAATAAACTGCCAGATAATTGTAGACCTACTCAAGTATAAAGCCCCACATACCAAAATACAATTTACGGTTTAGGCAATGGTGCAATCACTGATATTTCAAGGTATTGAAAGAGAGGAATACTTATAGCTAACAAACCCATGTGTACAAGTAAGTGATTAAATACAGCAAGCTTTAAACAACACAAATACATAGCCACATTTGGTGGTTTAGTTGGCTGAAGTTTGTATTTGCGTAATGTTGGAATGGAATCCAGCATAGCACAAAATAGTGAACCACCAAACAAACAAAGTGTTGATAGAGCTAATGTACACCAATAGTAGATGGTAAACTCAGAGAAATTCTCATTAAGCACAACCCAGTAATGCTCAAAAGCCTCGAGAGTATCGTACGATTGAACGAAGTACGTAATTGGATTCATTTTTAAAAATGACTGCAAATGACAATCAGTTCAGAATACTCTATCAACAACGTAAACTTTAGCTTGCCACTTCCGATGGGTAAAGAGCTCAAGATATTTAATCAAGTATCTCTTAAACACTTTAATTCTTGTATACAATCCTTGTTGGCTATTAAAGTTGCCAGTCAATTAAACTACCTAAAGCTACGAGATTAATCTGATGCACAGAACAATTGTATGAATTGTGATTTCGAAATACAACCCCAATCTTAGCATATTCAAGAAGTTCCCAATGGGTTCTTCAAGTCCAATGCATTCACAGCAAGTACTTTGACCAAGAGAGATTCATATAGATTGAAATCATTTAATTATACAGCCAAATTATACATCACATATACATTAAAAATCATAAAGCTACATTATAGATCTAGTCTTTGAGCTGCGTACAGAGATGAAGCATTTAATCCTACCTCTGTGGAATAGCGTTTACAGCTTTATTGCATTTCTTCATGTAAACTCTAATGCTTGAGCTAGCACAATCAATCTCATTCTTGCAATGCAAACTTGCTTTTTTAGTGCTAGATATGATTAATTTACACTAAAACTTTTTTAGTGTGAAATTTATTGACAGCATGTTATTAACTTGAAAATAACGTTACTTATCATGTTTCTTTTCTTGTGAAGTTTATTTTGCAATGCTACTCCGCGCCTTCACATCAAGAGCTGATGCAGCAACAAGTTCTCATCGACGTAAATTAATCCAACATGGCCCTTCTTTGGCAGATTTCATTCGTAAGCAGCCAGAAGAATCTCAAGACAAGAAAAGCGTCAACAGCATATCCGAGATGCGAGCTCTTGTTGAAAAACTTCAAGTTTTGGTATGATCTCATTGTCAAACTGGATTTCAAGCTACGATCAGGAGAAAGAAGACAAACTTGTCGATACGTTTGGTCGAGCACATTCTTATTTACGTATTTCATTGACAGAACGATGTAATTTGCGATGTCAATATTGTATGCCAGCTGAAGGGGTTCAATTGCAACCAAACGACGACCTTCTCACGAGCGAAGAAATCGTGCGACTCTCGACACTATTTGCAAGAAGTGGAGTGAAGAAATTACGACTCACTGGAGGAGAGGTATGTAGCATTAATTCAAAGTAGAACTCTATTCATGTAAAATGCACAGCCACTTATTCGATCCGACATCATTCAATTATGTGAAAACCTCAATAACATTCCAGGCATTGATGAACTTGGCATCACTACAAATGGAGTGGCATTAAGCAGACATATTGATGCTCTAGCAGCTCTAGGAACACGTCTGAACATTTCGTTGGACACATTAGATCCAACGAAGTTTCACCACATTACACGAAGGAATGGATTCAATCGAGTCTTTAAAGCAATTGAAGCAGCAATTGCAGCGTCTCCTACTCGTATCAAGCTCAATTGCGTTGTCATGCGCGACTTTAACTTGAACGAAGTTGTAGATTTCGTTGGACTCACCAAAACAATAAACGTAGACATTCGCTTTATTGAATGGATGCCTTTTGATAGTAATCGATGGAACGACACTACGTTTGTGCCATTTTCTGAAATGATGGAGCTCTTGAAATCGAGTTATTCCGATGAAATCGTTAAACTTGACAATGATGCTCATGACACTGCCAAGTCTTTTGCTTTGCGAGATGCTAAAGGATGCTTTGGCTTTATTACAAGCATGAGTGATCATTTTTGTGGTGGCTGTAATCGACTACGTCTTACTGCAGACGGCAACCTTAAAGTTTGTTTGTTTGGAAACACTGAAGTGAGTCTTCGTGATGCGATTAGAGCTGGCTTCACTGACGACGAACTCCTTCTCATTATCCAAGCTGCAGTGAAGCGTAAAAAGTTTGCCCTTGGGGGCCACGGTGACATGTATGGCATTGCCAGTGCCAAGAACCGACCGATGATCCTTATCGGAGGATAGCTGTACTACTAAATAACACTTTTTGCATGAATATCTTGTGCTTGATGTGTCTATGCTTGTAAGGGCAGCTTTATCATGCCTTCCTTGTGCTTGAAAACAAGATGCGAGATCATGAAAAGACACACACTTCTTCGTAGATAATATTAAGCAAGCTCTTGAACAACATCTAGGCGAAGGATGAGATGCAAGATAAACCTCCCGGAGGTACAAAGGCTAATTCAATTGCTAGTCTATTTCACAGCATCAATCATGAGTTAGTATAAATACAAAATACCTGAGGAGCTATTTCGTTTGTTAGGACTTCCACTGCTGCTTCGACGGCTGCGTCGTTTTCTGTCTCGCGAATACGATCTTGAAGGTGAACGACGTCGACGCTCACGACTACGACTTCGGCTTCGCCCTCCTTTGCTTCGTCGAGCAGGAGATGCACCTTGTTCCTGTTTACGCATTTGATCTGGAGTTTTACGACGTTCTTGTGCAAAAAGCACTCCAATTTCAACACCATTAAACTCAGATCGATCCATTTCTTTCTTCACTTCTCGGGCTTCTCGAATATCAAGAAATTCAATGAAAGCAAAGCCTCTAGGCTCGCCTGTGTTGTGATCCTTGGGAATGTAAACATCACGAATGTCGCCCTCACGTCTAGAAAACGCTTTTCGGAGCTCTTCTGACGTAGTTTCCGTGGGAAGGCCTCGCACAAGAAGACTCTGAGGCTGAGTAGATGAGCGACGGTCTTCTCTTCGTCCTCTACTTCGACTTCTTCGACGGCGACGCTCGTGGCTGCGGGAACTCGATCGACTCATGCTTCGGCCCATGCCGATTTTCGAATGAAGGATCTAAATTATCTAAATCAATCGAGCCAATCAAAGCTCAAACAATCATATTTTTTACCAATCAAATATGTTTTTCTAAATTCGGCGTTTTCCAAAATCTTAAAGGGATATGGTAGTAACCTGCCACACTATGGAATAGAAGCATACAAGCAATATCCAATATGTAGCCATAAGCAATAGTGATGAATTGATTAAAGCATGTCGTAGCAAGTTGGATTATTGACAAGATGAATACTTAGTTCAAGTCACACTAGTTAGAATGTGTGTAAAATGTGGCATATGCCGAATTGAAAAGGATCAGCATGTTGAAGTTGTCCAAAGTATCTTTGGCGTCAAATCGGACGATCGACGGACAATTTTTCTTGCCACGTTTAAAGTATGAGTCCTATGGTAAATGAGACGATTGTTTGGAGCGATATGCTTTCTACAGAGCAGCAATTAGTCCTTATTTTGTTACCAAGTTTGTCTTTTCTCATAATAATTACTTTGTTACGATGTATTTGGAAGACACAATCATCTAAACCAACTTTTTCATTGCCTCTTGCAGTGTCATTACCATCTTATGGATCAACGAGCAGCTCAATGTATTTGTGCCAAGAAGGAGATGTGGCTGGTGATTATGCTCGAAGTTGGCGACGTTCATTTGATTTTGTCTTCTTTTTGGTCATGTTGGCATATTTAATAGTGCTTTTAAGCTTGACAGTGTGGTTGGAGCCAATGTATCTTGTGATGCCTTGGTTTTGGATGTGGCAAATTCCTCAAGTTTGTATTATGATGCTTGTGTCACTTGTTGGAGGTCTAATTTGTCGATCATGTTGTGCTGTAAACACCAAAGGATATATCATCACTAATAAAGCATCCACATTCAAGGTAAATTATACAAGAAAGCTTCAGCATTTTGCTGCATTTACTGTCCCATTGCTTTTTAATTCGTATGACAATAGTTTACTAGCATTGGCATGGGGTGACTTTTACATTCTCTTGTGTTTTCTTTTACTAATCAAACCATTTCGAGAATCTTCAAAATTTCTTATGCTTCAGTTTAATTCATTTGATCGACCAGAAGATCGCCCTCATACTCTAAAATGGATAGTAGCTGGGAATATTGCACCTGGAATGCTACTTATTATCTTTTTTCAATGTTTGATTGAAAGTGATTTGGTTTATTTAATCATTTTTATCACTGCAATTGGGGATGGTCTTGCTGAACCGATTGGGATCCGATATGGACAGCACAAATATGAGACGCATGGTTGTTTCTCTGCTCGATTATATGTACGTAGTTGGGAAGGCTCAGCATGTATTTTTTTGACTGCAATGGCATTACCAGCAATGCAATATGCTGACTTTGATAATTTCAATCAAGTTGTTGCTGCAATGCTTATTTTACCTCCTACGATGGCCTATGCTGAAGCTGTAGCTCCACACACAATTGATACACCAATTCTCATGTCAACCTGTGGTATGGTTCTTTATTTGATCCAATTCTACATTTAACACTTTCTACTCATCTAAAAAGAATAGAAAGAATCCTTTTCTATTATCTACTAATCTTCAATTATGCAAACAAATACACATAAAAAGTCTTACAATAGAGATACCCATCACTTTTATTTTTTCAACAAACAATTGCAAGCCCAAAACAATAACATTTGCTACAAAACAAGCTCATGCGACAAAGATAACATCTAACAAAGCATCACAATCTTGTCGAGATATGTACATTTGGGATCGTGATCGATATCACCAAGATCGTACACCAAGTTTATCAGACAAATTCTAAAAAATCACGATGCGAAAACGTTAGACAATCACCCAAATCTAAGTGTTATCTTCCAAAACTACAGTACTTCAATAGATACTTTGTTAGGAACATGCACGAGAGAAATAAAATGGAGTGGCCTGAGTATATTTTCAATGCAAAAGATACTTTTTTTCAATGTCAATGTTTTTCACCTCATTTCTTACAAGAAACTAGAGTTATCAGCTTTACTTGTACAGCATTTGTGTAAAGTTGTACTAGTCTAGAGTGTTCATGCATTATAATAGCAATAGGGTCATTTTAATAAGAGTAAGAATACTTACCAATCTTCAAGTGAAAAAGCTGAAATCCTATCCAAATGATTTTGGTCATATCCACCCATTTACTGTCCAAATCTCGTAGTAATCATTCAGTTCTGAATGACTAACGTCAAAGATATCACATAATGAAGATAATAGCTATTGATTTCATCTCTTGGTTCATAGCTTCGATACAGTACTTTTTGTAGCTACTGCGTTGCACTATGTACTTGGTAAAATAAAGAATGACACAAATAAATTTTCATTGGCAGAAAAGATACTTTTTTTCTATTTTACTTTTAGCTTTTTTAGAATGAATTTGCTCATTTTTGATTTCGCTGCTAAGATGACAAGGTAACAGGAAGATGAGCGGTGATGGAAGGCTTATGTGGATCTGTAGTTCTTTGCGCGTAGTTGTGACGTTGTCTAACCATGGGAATCGAGCTCCTAGTGAAGCTGCATCGGTGTGGTGTCCTGCAAATATGCAAAACATTGAGCAATATGGTGCACCGTTTATGCAGTTGACTGACTTGGGAATGAGCCAACTGTATGAAGCAGGACAACACACTAGAGATCTTTATGTGGATAAAGCACAATTTCTGTCACCATCATTGAAACAAAAGCATCATTTTGAAGCTTTTTTTCGAGCTGATGCTGCAAAAAGTTGTGGACAAAGTGCTGCCATGTTTCAAAATGGATTAAATCCAAACAATAATGAGAAGAAAGGATGGTATCCGATTCCCATTATCAAACAATTGGAAGAAAATGAACTCGAATTTAGTGCCACATCAGGACCGTGCAAAGATATTCTAAATACTGATCTTGATTCATACGCAAATGCTCGAGGTTTTCGTGTACTTGATCAAAATCGCCAGCTTATTGAGAATATCTTTAATATTTGTGGCAACAATGAACCCGGGTCAACACAAAATACCATTGACAAGATTAATGTGATTGCTGACATGGTTAAAGTTGACAAGAATGAAAAGCTACCAGCTTTACCAAAATTGACTGACGACATGTATACAAGTCTTCAAAATCTTGCTTTTAATCAAATGATGGAGAGATACCTTGGAACTCCTCGACAAGTCACTTATTATCTCGGTGGATTTCCAAACCTATTGCTTGATAACTTGTTCAGAACATCTAAAGAATCATACAAATTGTATGCTTACACTGGGCATCGAGGATTGTTGCATGGATTAGGCCTAGTACTTGGCTGGTCATTTGATATACCAGGTGAAGCAACAGCTCCTGCTTTCAACACAACATCTTTGCCGCCAGGAGCTACAATGTATTTTGAATTGCATGAAGTGGATGATATATTGACTGTGCAAACATATCTTTGGTCCCCATCGACACCACATACGCAAGTGAAGTTGAGTAAATGTAGTGCACTTGATTGCCCTTTGGATGAATTTCGTACTATCTTTGATCATCAAATTGCGGCAACTTCATCATGGGAAACCATCTGCAACTATCATCCACAAAAAGCTGTCAGGAATCTACACTTTGGATCAACTCCAGAAGCTGAATCCCAAACATCAATAATCATGTTGGCTGTAATTGTATTGTGCACAACGTTTGCTATTGTTTCTGCTTACCAACGCATACATCAATTTCGACGTCGACAATACACTCAGATATGAATAATCGTTGATTAATAAAGCTTAAACATCTCCAGTAGAGTCATCCGACTCGTCTTCATAAAGGAAAGGAGATGAAGGTTCTTGACTAGTAAGGAGCCGTTCTTGTAGTACATCATCTTCAGGAAGAAAGCGATAAAATACTTTTTCTTGGGAAATGGCAACTGGTTGTGGTGGTGGACGAGGAAATCGTCGGTGGAAATGTAAAATGGCTGTAATAGGTAAAAGCTCCAGAATCGAATAGTATAGCACGATCACTAACCATGTCAAGTGATGCTGTAGTTGTACATGATCTTGAGCCAAATACAAAACAATAATAGATCGAGAAGTAAAGCAAGTTGTGCAAATACTCGTCATCAATGTCACTTCTTTGAGCTTTTTAGAACGAACTCCAAGATCAACAGGAACAGCTCTAATACGGAGTAAATACAATTGCACAAGAATATGTTGATACCGAAGCTCAACGTAGGCAAGTCGACCATAGCAAAGGAATGCAATTGTTATAATTGCAAACATTGTTGTTGTATATGCAGCATATCCTCGACCAATGTAATGATCTACAAGTCAATTTTTCATTTTCTAGTAAAAAATTATCGTCATATACCTTCATAACGCCATGGATCTGCATACAACACCCATAAAGCAATTTGCAAAATATAAGCACATAAATGAATTGTAATAGCAGTAGGCTTAACCACATATCCAAAGAAATCAATCTGGTCGGTAGCATTATAATATATTTCTGCCCAAAACATTCCCATGAGCAAATAGATCGAAAAAAAGAGTAAATTTGGGAATTGATCCGCAAAATAAAAAAATTGACGTTCAATCCCATTTGCTTCACATTCCTCCGATAAAACACCACTTCCAGCTACATGACACCAATCTTCAATACCAATTGCAAGCAAAAATGCCGCTCTGGAAAATGTCAATATCACCAAGATCCCATGGGCTATTTTCTGTTGTGTCCACGCACCATAACTCTTACAATTCCGAACAAACTGCACCACACACAAACCAAACAACACAATATATCCCAGCCCCGTCGCCACAAATGCATCACGGTTTGCGGTCGCAATCGTATCATTTCCATCGTCAAACCTCATTTTTCCAATTCATCTTTTCTCTCTCCGGAAAAAAACATTATCCGAACAATAAGGGCCGTATCCGGATATCGTATTACGATTATGAATTTAAATCCGGGATTGATTTCCGGCAAACACATTATCCGGATATTGGTTTGTATGCGGATGTTTGAAATTGATGAATTTTATCCGGATGTTGTTGTTTACCAAATTTCTGATTGCAAATGAATAGGAAGGCAGCTGTAGTCCCACGTGCTTAAATCCGATCACATTCGTTCTTATGCTTGTGGATTCACCAGGACGGGTGACGGCTATACAAATTCTAAGTCACGGATGATCTACCACATCCCGGCCAATGGACTTGGAAATTAAATGTGATATCACTACACAACAAACGGGGGATTTGGCAATTATGTGTGATATCACATAAATCCATCGGCTTAAAGTCTGATTGGTCATATACCGTAGATTTCTTTTTAAATCGGACTATATTTTTTTATTTGACACAAACTAAAATCTATTCCTCTATAATAAAGCTGAAATAGACTTATTAATTTATCAAGTCATTTTGGCGAGATAGTATTTTACATTTGTTTTCTCTATTTCATACGAATTCAATGGAAAAATGTGTTGGCGAGAAATCAATAGTTGGTAGGAAATCAATACTTGACAAGGACTTATAACTTTTAGAATCAAAAACAACACTGTGTACAATAATGGTAGCAACTGGAATCCACAATGGTAGAAATCCCGTGAATGGAATTGTACGAATTTCCAATGACAGTACAACATCTTTTTCTTACAAATACAAGTGGAAGGTTGTACAGCACACTTTGAGGTCGACTGTCATGCTACTTGCAAATTCTGCTAGCAAGAAGTTCCCTGACTTCATTGTAATGAAAACGTCAAACAAAGAGAAGATCACTGAAATTGTTCAGAAACGAAACGATTTCGGCCCCATTGTTTGAGTCGAAATTGAGTCACTCATGCAAGACTAAAATGTACAGATATATAGCAATTGCACAGCATGGTGGAATACTCTCATTTCCATTGCATTCCTCCGCTTTCATTTCGGGGTTAGAGCAGATATGAATTCTAAGGTTCTACTTTGGGATTCTTTTGCAGGACATTTCACAGAAGATGTGGTAAGATATGTTGTTCATTTCAATGTTGTTCTTGAGTGAATTCACGGAGAAGAGTTATATCACAGCGATTCGAAATGGAAATAACTTTGCAATAAGGTCCTTGGATTAAGATAATAGTATGGAGACTATATGAAAGCTTTAGACATCGAATCATGCATACATGGTAATTCCTACTTGAATGCATTACTAGGAAAATTTTGTAATGAATAAGTAGCCAACAAAGCATTGGATAAGAAGTAGTTGGTCGTTAATCTCTCTTTGGTTATTGTTCTGGCAGTGGCGAAACTAAGAGCTTTCTCACTACAGCATCAATTGTGCCCTTATGTCTTCTCTCGTATCACAAAATTCATTTTATTTTTTTCTTGTAATGCTATTGGACAAAATAGAGCTGAGTAGCAATATTATTGGATATAAGCATTACAACAGATGCATATTTTATCCGTAATCAAACCGGAATTTACCTCATCATCTCACACACCTATATTTTATATCCATATAAAAATTTACCTCAACCTACAGGAAGAAATTTGAATATGTGATATCACGAATGCCTCCGTCGGCTAAGTGTCACCCGTCCTGATTCATTCTATCATTTGTCTCTATAAGGCCACAAACGCCATTGAAGTATCCACTATTTGAGATTTTGACTGTCTCATACTCTTTCCAAGCTTACAAAACTTTGCAATCATTTCGAATTCGTGCCGAGTTCAACTAGGTCTACAACGACACATAAAAGCAATGCATAAAAGGATCATACTGTGTTGATATCGTTTAAAGTAGATGCTATATCAATGTCATGAATCTCGCTTGTTGTGAGGACGACGTTTGGTTAAATTTTGATTGGCGAGTAGCAGTATCCGGATGCTGTCATGGTCGGCGCCATTTGTAAATTTGCTTGGTGATGTCAACGATGGGTCCCGCCGCTGCTTCAACTGGATCGAAAGTAACAACCTTGTCCAAGAGAACCAAGGATGATCATTTAAATGATAAGAAGAAACTTGAAAAGATGGCAGCGGCTGTCAAAGTGTTGCTTGAGGTAGGAAATCTTTGAAATTCCTCAATAAGTTTCTTGATAGTGTATTGGTGAAGATGTGGATCGTGAAGGTCTTATTAAGACACCAATGCGAATGGCTAAAGCATTGTTGTATTGTACAAAAGGATACACTCAAACACTTGAAGATGTATTGAATGATGCGGTGTTTACGGAAGATTACTCGGAAATGGTCATTGTACGTGATATTGAATTGTATTCATTATGTGAACATCACATGGTACCTTTTGTTGGTAAAGTTCACATTGGATACATTCCAAATGGTAAAGTGCTTGGGTTGAGTAAACTTGCAAGAATTTCGGATGTATTTGCACGTCGCTTACAAGTGCAAGAACGTTTGACGATTGAAATTGCCCAAGGTTTAATGAAGGCAATTGGAGCACTTGGTGTTGGTGTTGTCATCGAAGCAACTCACATGTGCATGACAATGCGTGGTGTTGAAAAGAGTGGCGCATCAACAGTCACGAGTTCTGTTTTGGGATGCTTTCAATCGGATCCACGTACACGTGCAGAATTCATGAGCCATGTCCAGCGTCGATTTTAGATTCATTTAATCCTTCCTCCATTATTGAGTGTCAAGCAATATACGTGCCTCGCACTACAGTCAATGGATACAAGGAATATCTCTGTATTAGCTATACTCAAAAGAATCCTAAGCTTCTACGTCTCGAATAGATTTTGTCTTGATGAATTTAGCACAAAAGAAACCCATTGTGTCAATATCGCTTGATGGATCAAATCGTTGTACCAATGCTGCTTGATCTGCTGATAAGCCTTGGTTTGTTAGCCCACGTTCTCCCAATACTGGTGTATGTGGTACCAACTCCAATGGATACTCCTTTAGTGCATGGGCAACCATCTTTTCATTTTCATTTGGATTAACAGTACATGTCGAGTATACCAATATACCACCAGGTTTAAGTAGAAACACTGCAGCCCATAGAAAATTACGTTGCATGCTGCAATATTGCTCCAACTCATTCATATCACAAGCATGCAATAATCGTGGTCGTAAACCCAATGCAGAACAAGGTGGATCAAGCAAAATCTACATGGCATATGATTATTCTCTCATATAGCAATCTAATTACCTTGTCAAATGTTTCTGCACAAAACCCAGCAATAGGAAGTAATTTTTCATTCGTTTGTGCTTTGACTGCAGCAGCAATAATTTCCTGTACGCTAATCACATTATCTTGTTTAGGAAGAACGGAGTGTGTTGAATCAAGCTATCAAAAGTATTGAGGACAACTTCATAGCAATTAATTAATAGTACCTTGATCGGTGATATAATGGACAAACCCATCGATTCAAAATAGCTCTTCATTTCCAATACTTTACGTCGACTACGATCACAGGCAACTAAAGTGCCTTTGTTCTGCATAAGCGTTGCAATGTGTGAAGTTTTTCCACCAGGAGCTGCACACATATCCAAAATTGTATCTCCTGGTTGAGGATTTAAAACATGAGCAACAACGCTAGAAGGAGTGTTTTGCATGTACAATTCGCCAAGTAATACACCATTAAGTGGTGGAGCATCATCACAGAGCTATTTTATTGTCAATAAAAAACATAATGATAATTTTAGTACCCGTACAGTGACAGCAATGGCAAGGCCTTTCATAGCTCGAAACATTTCACTTCTAGACATTTGAGCTTTGCCTTGAGCGATCAATATTTTTCTTCCTGCATGTAATTCAGCATCACTGCCACGGGTAGCTGAATGATCTAAATCAACAAAAATTGCAACTTCGTCATCACAATTCAATGCACTGCTAGCACACATGACTCCACGTGCAAAGATATCACTGCCACGAAGCACAGCTTCACCACAAAGACGATCAACAATGATTTTCTTTCGAGCTAGAGTTTCTTGAATGGGAAAATTGACTCGAGAAGCTGATGGTACCAAGACAACATCACTTAATGATTCATGAGGAAGGGCTGTGATAGCAGGACGTCCTGCAGCTTCCAAGCGAGAGTTGAATGGCTTTAAAGCTTCATTAAGCTTGGCAACCAAAGCTTTTTGATCGGTCACGAGGGTATTCACACGAACAGAAGTGTACCCTGGTCTACATTTTCATATCAACTCTCATACAATTGAAATTGTGTCTACGGTCTTGCCAAAGCTTTCTTAATACGACTCCAGTGCTCTACACCATAAGCTGCATTGAAACACTCGTCCACATTTGCAGGAAACTTGAGCTCAAAGTCATCTAGCGTCACGAGTGTTGCCTCGTTGCTCATCTTGTTGATTGGCGTGGAACGACTGGTGCTAAAGTTATCAAGTCCATTCATTCCTCCATGCTCATTGCAATTAGATAAAGAAATATTCACATGTAAACTTTTTAATATGACATTAAGAAGAAACAATATGCACAATAAGATTGCCATGTTTATGCTTGATCAAGTGTCAAGTTTTCAGTGGCATTTTCAAGTTTTTTCTTTTGCAATTCTTCATTGAGTTCAACCAAATGAGGAAATACTTTACGAAAAGTAGGATTTGTAAGACTACAATTGAATGCCAATGATGTAGCCGCCAATTCTTGTCTTTCTTCATCCGTAGCTTCAATACTACCCGTCGTTGGTGTATCTTCATTCATAAAAGAATAAAGTCCCGTTAAAATACTTCCGACAGACCACATTGGATTCCATGTTTCAGGATGAAAATCCGACATGCTTAAACATAGTTTAGTATTTGGTTTAAAACGTCCATTAGGTGTGATCATATACACGGCTGGAGGCTTCATCGGGTATTCTTGTGGAAATACAAGTTTTCCATGATAAAATCCTCCTTCATAAATCTCCACACCTCGGATCACATAATGCCACTCTAATATATTGTTTTCAAGTGGTACAGCTTCAATGTTATCGACAGGAGTCTTCTTCAAGAGTACATATTCCTTTCGGAGACGTGTAGTTGCTAATGACGGTGCCATTGATTTTAAATTTCGGCACGTGCCACACTCACCAATGTAACAAGTGGCATATGCCATCTTTAATATCCGGATATAAACGATTGGTGACGAATTAAACGATTGGCCATGTCACTTGTCATTTTGATAAAGAAGTAATAGATGGCCCCTGCTAAGCCCGTCGCCGCTGCTAAGAAGCCTGCTGCTAAGACCGCCAAGAAGATCGTTCGCCGCCAAAACCCTGTGCTTGCTCGTGGTGTCAACGCCATTGCTGCCAACTCTTTGGCTCGCTCGAACGGCCGCTGGAAGAAGGGTGCTAAGGTCACCCCAAAGAAGACCATCACCAAGACCCTCCGCAAGCCAAAATGGTACCCAACCGACTACATCCCAAAGCCTTTGCCTTCGGCCAAGACTGCCCGTAACTCGGTCAAGACCGCCAAGCTCCGTGCCTCGATCACCCCTGGTACCGTTCTTATCTTGCTTTCGGGCCGCTTCCGTGGCAAGCGTGTTGTCTTCTTGAAGCAACTCGCTTCGGGTACCTTGTTGGTCACTGGTAAGTTTAAATTACATTATATATTGCCAAATGGAGATTCCGAGGATGAAAAATGACACCTGAGAGGCATGCCGGGCGTAGCTATGGACGTCAGGGATCCATGCAGCAGTGATGCTTGTCTGGAGGTGGATACAGAGTGTTGTGTATCACTAAATGATTTGTGTCGGTGCTGTGTGCCCTTGAAAGAAGCAGCAACAAACGCAGCCGAGGAAATTCAGATTATGAGACCTGAGGAATCTCTGGCATCTTGGGTTTGCTGAACGATTACTAATATCAATCTCTCTAGGCCCATACAAGGTCAACGGTGTTCCTCTTCGCCGTGTCAACCAAGCTTTCGTCATTGCCACCTCCACCAAGGTCGACATCTCGGACGTCAAGCTCCCTGAAATCAACGATGCCTACTTCGCCAAGGAAAAGTCCTCCTCGAAGAAGGATGAAGAACAATTCTTCGCCCAATCGTCCAAGGTGCGTAGAAGCCATCAATCTTGTTGGAGTGGGCAACCACTTATGACTAATAAAAGCTCTTTGAGCTCTCTGTCTCGGCGCTTGGAATCGCTGCAACAAAAGTTCCCTCTAACACATACTGATGATATATTAGGCTGCCATTGTCTCGGAACAACGCAAGAAGGACCAAAAGGCCGTCGATGCTGCTTTGTTGAAGAAGATCGCTGCCGTCCCAGCCCTCAAGCACTACTTGAACGCCAAGTTCTCCTTGACCAAGAAGGACAGCGTTCACGAATTGAAGTTCTAAATGCGTGTCCTTCTTGGGCAGGCGGCTTAATGACAAATACAGCTCGTGATATTACTTCTAATTTATCTCTTTCATCCTTCAATTTAGTACAATGTTAATTAAACATTAGTCTCTGGTTGTATCTATTGTTGTTAATGCATTCCTCTTTGAAAAAGACTATGAATATGTACATGCTTGACTAACTACCTTTTATAGAAGAGATAAAGAGGATGTATACTTATGCAAAATTGATCAATTACTTGAAATATAAAATGTTTATACAGCATTTACTCGTTGGCGCGCATATATTCATCTAAGTCTTCACGAAGCTCCTGTGACAAGTCTAATGGTAATTCTTTGATATCACAACCATCCCGATGTGGTGAGAGTTCATAGACAATACCAACTTTAGTAGAAATATGAGGCAAATCTTCAGCAGTGACGCCCATAAAATAGCCCATTAAACACCGCATAATCGATTCCGAACATATAATGAGGCAATCACGCTTTTTGCGTTCAAATTCAATAATAAGTGGTCGTAAACGGCAAATAACATCAATATAACTTTCACCTCCAGCACCAGGATATCTAAAAGATCATTAGTCATCTTCTTTAGTAGAATGGTAGTACCGATAACGTAATTTATCTTTACGACGAGCTTCAAAATGGCGTGGATAATACTTGGCCAATTCTTCACGAGTAAATCCTTCAAAATCACCTCCACCAAGTTCATTTAGTAGTGTAGTCTTGACAACACGTTTGACATGTTCACGTGGAATATACGATGATGTTTGTTTAGCTCTCTTCATTGTGCTGTGCCACACATCAATCGGACGTTTAGTTTGAGCAATTTCCGTCATCATAAAATCAGCAAGTGAACGAGCAACCTTGTGTCCATCTTCAGTAAGCTCTTCATCACCACCAAGAATATGTTGTTCTCCATTACGATTTGGACCAGGACGAACAAGCCATAATTTACGTTCAAATAAATGAATGTTCTAAAGTAAACAGCTCGAGAATGATTGACTTGATAGATGAAATACCTGAAGAAAAGAAACACATTGACTTGGTAAAAAACTTTGACAAAAACGAGCTTGTACCTTTTCACCAGCCTAGAAAGATTGATATGAATACAAGAATGATTTAAAGAGCTTACATTAAATACTTTGACGTAGCAAATACGGCCATCATTTTCAGAATCTTCAATGGTTTCATATACTTTTTCGTACTTGGCAACACGTTCTTTAAAATCAGCAAGTGCTGTCTCGGGGTCAGCGTTGGCATAGTCTTCATTCTTTAACTTTCTACAATTATATTCATGCATATTTTTAATCAATATAGATGATTATACCTCAAATAGTTTGCTTCCAACATTGGAATGGAATCACAAATGTTTTCAATAAACATGATTTGAATATTTGGCACACCTTTAAGTGTTTGCCATACCAATTCTCTTCTTTCTTTTGTCGTGTTGGTGGCATCAAATACAGCAACATGGCCACCTTCTTCGATCCATGCAATCAATTCCATCAATGCTTCCATTGCAAGCTACCACTCTCATTAGTAAAGATTAAAGATGATCAAAGGTACTTCATCACGAATGCGTTTAGCATCAGCATTCTCAGCATCAAAAAAGCTCGCATCTTGACTTGCCATTCCTTCCATTCGACGATAATTGCCTGCATTAAAAATTTTCGTTGGAAAGCCCAACCAAGCAGTATACTTGGTGAGTTTTCGCATGACAAAGCTCTTGCCGCGGGCAGGCAGCCCCACGGTCACCAGGACAAGTCTCTTGAACGACATATTTTCACAACTCCACATACCATCTGCTTCTACCACGATGCGAGACCCTCGTCTTGTCAGAAGTGGCGCCGATGCCATTGTTTTTGTGCCGCCAAGTAAGCAATGATTACCGTGCGTTTTTTCGGAGCATGTTAAAAACATGTTTTTAATATGTAAATAACACATTTTTAACGTTACTTTTTACAGTGATAACTAAGATTTATATCAGTGATCACTTTGAAATATACTTAAAGATGAACAAGACATGAAGATGAGAGAAAGAAGATATGATAGAATCGAGTAGAAGAGAGAGAAGATGGAGGTGTTTGATTGAGGAAAAGAGTGTTTTATACATGTCAGTAGTGACAGATCCTGACACAGATGACCTGCATTGGATTTCTTCCGAAGCAACAATCTGAATCTTGATCAGTAAAGATGTGAAATGACAATTGAAATGATGAAAATAAAGAGATTTAATAAATGAAAGAGATGAAGAAGAAGATGAAAGGGAATGGAAGTGGAAATGACATTAAATCGACTGAAAATGAACGAGATTTAGGGAAGATAGAGGAAAAGGATGTAAAAACATGAACTTGTTGTCGCAACCAAGAAAGTTTTTCGTGAAAGAAAAAGTTCATTTTGTAGGATCTCTAGCACGTTTAGATTCATGTCGTGCGAATCTTTAGATCTATGCGTCAACGCAACTTCAATTGCACACTCTCGTAACATTCTCGATGTATGTGTTCTTGTGTTGATGAAGTCATTACGTTTGACATTACGATCAAATGGATTTTACGTCCATGGATCTTTTAGGACGTTAATTCACAAAGTAAACAAGATAATATCAATAAACTTATGCGCTATGCTGTACAAAAGAAAACACAATAGGATTTAGTACCCTTTGTAAATTCTGAAAAGACAAAAATCAAGTAAAAGCGTGTAACATCTCGCTTTTGTGCTAATGTGTTGATAGTAATGATGGGAGATTTAAAGAGCAGCCGTAATCTGTTGAGTCAGAAGAACAATTCAGTTGACAATCATCTTGGTCATGTCCATCAAAAGTTTGCAAATTGAAGATAAAGTAATCAAATTTTTATCAAGTCATCAAATTATTTCTCTCAAGTTTTCTCCATGGCTTTACCACTTGTGAAATTATTATTCACAACACATCATTGAATCATCCATCTCAATGGCTTAAGTATCGTCAATGATCTTCACTCGAAATTGCTTCTGAAATTGATATTTTTTATCAACAAGCTCAAGATACTTGTACCATTTTGCCTCGTCACAACTATGAAGCTCACAAATACACTTGAGCCAAACACTTCAAGACTCAAGACGCTTTTGTATTCTTCACAGTTGGACATTATCCCATTTATTTACCCAACTTTATACCAACTTGTTGTTTACCTTATTTACAGTAAAATCCAAACCTGACCTTGAACAAATAAATGCTCTTTATTTGATCAATGCACCAAGAATGGATGACAACAAGATCTCATGAAGAAAGATAAAGATCATATTTGTACTTCTAACACAAATGAAGTGAATGGGAGGAATTAACATGGAAGAAGAAGCCGGTTTAAACAATATTATGTATGGAGATATATTGAATATAAGAGGATTCGTGAGCCCCAGTCGCCTTCGTTATTTTGCCAAAGCATTCGGATGAACGACGCGGTGTCCACGAGCGATCTCGATAGACAGATCGAACAGCTCAAACGCTGTGAGTATTTGAAGGAATCGGAGGTGAAGGCGTTGTGCCAGAAGGCCCGAGAGATTCTAGTCGACGAGAGTAATGTACAGCGTATTGATGCGCCTGTGACTGTAGGCTGGATGGGACATGGGGGGAAACGCTGATTTTTCTTCGTAGATATGTGGAGATATTCATGGACAGTTCTATGACTTAAAAGAATTGTTTAATGTTGGGGGGAATGCCCAGAAACAAACTATTTGTTTATGGGTGACTTTGTTGATCGAGGGTTTTATAGTGTTGAAACTTTTCTTTTGTTGTTGGCACTCAAGGTTGAATGATATGATTGAATTGTAATCGTTATATGGTGTTTCTATGTAGGTACGATACCCTGATCGCATTACCCTTATCCGTGGCAATCATGAAAGTCGTCAAATTACTCAAGTGTATGGGTTTTATGATGAATGCTTGCGCAAATACGGATCGGTTAATGTATGGCGGTATTGCACAGAAATATTTGATTATTTGAGTTTGTCGGCTATCATTGAAGACAAAATCTTTTGTGTTCACGGTGGGTTGTCGCCGTCCATTAATACATTGGATCAAGTAATATTATGATGTATTGACATCGCCGAGTAAACATTGACATAGATTCGCATTATTGATCGTAAGCAAGAAGTACCCCATGATGGTGCTATGTGTGACCTAATGTGGTCGGATCCTGAAGGTAATTTTTATCTCTTTGGAAATATTAAATTGATATGATAGACATTGATGGATGGGGTTTGAGTCCACGTGGTGCTGGCTATTTGTTTGGTGGCGATGTTGTCGAGAAATTTAATCAAACAAATGATATCCAACTCATTTGTCGGGCACATCAATTGGTCATGGAAGGACACAAGTCAATGTTTAACAATGCACTTGTGACAGTGTGGTCGGCACCCAACTATTGCTACCGTTGTGGTAATGTAGCAGCCATCCTTGAATTGGATGAACACTTGGAACAAAAGTTCAAGGTTTACCACACATATTGGATTCATCAATCTTAACTTTTTCCTAGATATTTGAAGCAGCTCCGCAAGACGCCCGTGGTGTGCCATCCAAGAAGCCAGCTCCTGATTATTTCTTGTAATCTTATATAGTTTGCCGAAATCAACAAAAGTCCTTTGATTGCCTTTGGTATATAAGCTTTCGAATACGAAAAAAATTTGCCCACTTGTGTTTACAATACTAGAGTTTATGTACATACGCTAATAACTTGTTGGATACTTCACGAAGAAACTCAACACCATCAAGCCATTGTCGACGGGTATCTTTTTGAAATAATGGAAGGTCTGCCCAATAACCATGTAGGTTCTTGTCCATTTCAGCAAGCATTTTTTCAAACGTCTCGATTTGAATAGATGTCCCATGTTCCTGAACCTTTTCAATCTACAAAATTTTAAAATGTACATGCACAATTGAGGTACCATATCCAATTTAATCTGTCGTAATATGACGAGAACACTACGAAACTCTGAACACCATTGAGCTACTTGATCTACTTGAGCAAAGAGCACATCTAAATCAAAAGGTCCCCAACTTTGTCTAGCTGGATCATACACTTCATGCCATCTATAAAAATATGATATAAGAATTGTTGGTAGAACATTACCTTTCAAGCATCATGCCAGCACTCTCAATGAGGCTAATGCTATTGTCAAAATCACCATCCTACGAAAAAGATCAGTGACTACTACAAGATGGATAAAGTACACAAAGTAATGTCTCAATAGAATAGACTTTAGAAACGCGAGTGCACAATGCTTGTGCAATTCTACCAAGAAGTCCACCCTAACATTACTTTAAAGACCGACTATAATGAATTTATCTTACCATTCGAGTTGCATCATTGTAGTATTTACTCGAGATCCACATCATTTTAAGTGTTTTTATCATTGCAGGTACAATAGTAGCGATTTGTTTCATGTCACCATAAACAAGATCTTGAAATGGTTTACTTAAAACCTTATTTCGATGAGTATTAAGATGAAATTCCATGGTACCTTAAAGTATTTAGCATTCCAGACTGCTTGGTTATAAATCTTTTTAAGGCAATTGCGTTGATCATCCATTTTTTGTGAATAATCATGATCATTAATGACATCGCATACCAAATCTATAGCTGGGTGGAGCAACTAGAAAAAATATTGATGCATAATCATAAAATATACATACTTGATCATAGATAGGTTTACTTTGCATCAAACTCCATTGCCAGTAATTAGCTTCTTCCAAAGGCAATCTTTCCTTTTCATTGACAGATTGCATTATAATTTCAATATCACTAGATAGCAATAACTCTGCTTGTTCCATCACAAAAATCCATCGTAATAATGATGCTTTTGCTTTATACAATTTCTACGCATTCGTTAAATGTGATTTTATTCAAACATTTACAATATCATCATTATCACCTGAATGAGGTAATAGATCAAAACCCAAGTGAATACCACATGCAAATTTCGTACGATATTGTATATACAATATTCTCCAATCTATCATAAATCATTTAATCATCTTCTTTATAAGACTTTACCTTGTACATTTGCAACTTTGTCTTCATCAAGACAAAGTAATTCATATTCCATACCAAATTCCTCCAAGAAGCGTTCTTTGTACTGGCATTGAACAACTAAAACATCTCGCCATCTTTGACACACTAGATCATCTTATAACATCTTTATTTCATTCAATTTCTACCTGCTGCTGCTTGAACAACATCTTTCACATTGCCAAAACGACGCGCTAACGCAGTTAATGCGATGTCCATTTCTACAACTCAATGAAACCAACTCTACCTTCATTATCTCAAGATCACAATTATCTTCATCTATTTCTTTTCCATTCAATCAATGCTTTAACATATCAATCCTTTAACATATTAAATGGAAAATATGGGGTATTGGTGTTGATAAGGATGCTCTGACATCCTGATCAACACCAAATCACTCCATCATTGTTTTCAGGTAAATAGATCTACCAACAACCAACTAACTCAACTATAGCATAAAGAACTATCTCTAATACAGCTTTAAGAATGATAGCATTGATGTAATGTTAAAAATGTATCTTTATGAAAATTGTACAGACTAAGTGAAACCTGTCAGATTGTATATAATGTAAAGTATGATAACCTCTAACTTTCTATCCTTAGAATGCACGAGATTCTTGGGCCGTTTGTGTGGCGGCGGCGCCATTTTGAGGTGCTTTGAGGCCATGAACGACGGGTTGTGGAAGATTCTTTCAGTGGACCACCTTCCTCTGCTGACGCTACAATTGAACGTGCCTCATGGCAGTCCTCATGTGGAGGTGCTACCGTGTCTGGAGGAAAGGGCAGTGGACGATAGCGACAAGAGAGGTTTGATTCAAGTGGAAGAATGCCTTGTAGGCACAGAGATGGATGTTGCGATGCCAAATAAAGGAGCTTTGCTTGGAAATGTGTATGATGAGATCCCAGATGATGCAGATGAACATGCATATAATGCACTTGAAAAAGCGTATAATGCTGCATTTACGATAAGTCCAACAGAAAAACTTGAACGCGATCGAAAAATTCGCTATTGTATGAATGATACGTCGTTTGTACATGGCGAAAAGGGATTATCGAAGGACGAAAGAAAGCTATCTTTGCTGTGAAAAAGCGTAATGCACTTGAAACTATTGCCGCGTACAAGGTAATAAAGTTTGATTCATTTAAAATAAGTATAATTCCTTAGGCCCAATTGCACCAACAACGAAACTTGTACAGATATCTTTGTAATATAACATCATGCAAGCGTTGTGTGTAGAAGACTCCGCGAACAACGAAACACAGTATTTAATTACGACGGTCCATCGGCTGAAGAGATATGGAAGACTGCTGTTGTTTCCTCTGTGAGTGAGAGGGCAATGGCTATGAGCACCCATCGTCGTCATCGTGAAAAGGCTTTACGTGACCTTGCCGAGCTTTGCCAAGAAGCCAACAGCAAACGATTGACAATGAGTGCATTTAACAGAAGTTGTGTTATCAAATCGGAGGCAAGCACACCACAGAATGGAAAAAACTTCAAAGACAAGTTGATCTCAGTAGATATTCACTTTAAAATCATATTGCCTTATGCATGATAGGTTTCCCAACAACGCAATATGCTAAGTGATAATTTGAAAATGGTGACTTTTTTGGTTAACGAAGCCGATAATTATATGCAAATGCTCTTTGGAAACCGGGCAGTAGCAACAATGGTATTTAACAAGTTGATACTTGTCACTAATGCATGAGCTTAGGATGCAAAAGAACAATTTTATTCACTAACATTGACCTTTAATGAAGTGGTACGGATGGCTGATATCACAGCCAGTGCACTCTTTAATCATCGTGAAGCTCAGCTGGCTGAATTCGATGCTGAATGGGCTCATTGGCACAAACGATACATTAAACAAGCACGAAAAAAGATTATTTTACCCAACGTAGACATTACCTCGTCCCCACAAACTGTCGTTGAGGTACTCAACCCTTTTCAGGGTCCAAATGGCTTCAAAAAATGGAGCTGCCTTACCGCGCCAAGTACAAATGAAGCTGAAATTGATCTATCTGCTATACAAGCAATTATGGACCTACCAGATATTTCGAATGATGCTGTGGATCAAATGAAGAAATTCTATACTCGTGGCATCAATGGCATTCTTTTGTACGATTCGACCCGCAACAATCGATCAATTCGACATATTCTTGCTCTTTTAACTGACTTGGCTTTTCGTGATAATAAATGGGGGCCTCACCTTATTGCTGCAAGCTCAAGTGAGCTGCCACTTTGGGAAGCTGCCCTTGAAAGTTTGTGCCCTCAACTTCGCGTGTTGACATACTGGGGCTCTGACGAAGATCGTGCTACACTTCGTAGCTACTGGTCTGACGACTCAGTTCGCTCGAAAGATGCCCCCTTTCACGTAGTGTTGACAACCTTTCGAGTGGTGGTCGCTGACAGTGAGCATTGGCACTCATTACAATGGCAATTAACTGTGTATGATCGCCCATTGCCTGCATACCATTCCTTGTGGTCCAAGTTGTTATCTATTCGATGCCGACAACGTTGGCTTCTCTGCCCAGAAAACACTAACACTGATCTTCGTTTAATTTTGCACTTTGCAGCACCTGATTTATTCGACTCCAAGCAAAAAACATTGGTAATTTTCTCGTTGAAAGCCCAATCTTATAAATATCATAGGCATGGGGGGCAGCAAGTTTAGATGCTGTTGTGTTGAAGCAGTTGATTGCTATCGTCAAGAATGTGGCTATTGCACTCGACAACGAAGCTACATTTGTCGATAGCGCTGCGACAACATCAGCTCTGTGCGCCTCAGTTCATTCTGTATTGACAAAGATGGATGCAAGTCCTGTCTCTGAAAATGTTTTATCGACTCCGCTTGTATCAACTGACACTCGCCATCTCACACGATTTAAAAAGAATCACCATTCTCTAAAGTTTTCTATTGAAGCCAAGAACAATTTATTGAAGCGAGCAAAGCTACCAGTGCAGTCATTCGAAACATCAACTCCTGCAGCAGCTCCAACTACATCGACTGCAGTCAAAACACCGACCTCTAGTGATGCTCGACTGGCATGCAATTCTTGATAAAATAATCACTAATATCTTTGTAGATTGCATGCAAACATTGCGCCAAAACTTTTATGACAAGCAGTGGCTTGCTCAAACACACAAAATCAGACCATGCGCCTCCTGGCACGTGGACATGTCGTAAATGCGGTCATGATTGTGTTACAATGGCTCTCCGAAATGCTCATGAGCGTCAAGAACATGACGAGACAATTGGACCATCGAATAAACCATCGCAACCACTTCCTCCTATCAGTGTAGCTTCTGCTGCTGCATCCGATGTAGCTACACCACCAGCAACAACACCAGTAGACAGCGAAGAGTTTATTAGATTATTTATTTTGAATAGGTCGCACAAAAGAAGCGAAATCGTTCATCAACGTCAAGGTCAAAAAAGCGAGTGACAAGATGTGGAAAATGCTCGGGTTGTTTGGCTGGTGATTGCATGGAGTGTGGACATTGTCAAGACATGAAGAAATATGGTGGGCCTGGATTGCGAAAGCAATCATGTAAAAATCGAAAATGCACCAACCCTCAAGTCCTGCCAACGTCTTCGATGCCCGAAACCTCAGTTCTTGACGACGATGATGATCAAGATGGTATTTCTGGGTTGAAAATGGATATGCAAGACGAAGATCAATTTATGGATTCCCATTCCGACAGTGATCAAAGCATTAATAATGATTCAGACGATGAAATTGTGGAAGAATACTTTGAAGAAGGCGAGTACGATGAAAATGCAAAATTGAGCAAGAAAATACTTAAACGACGAGGCAAATCGTCAATCAATAGTCGTACTCGTGTCATGCGCTGTGGTGTTTGCGTTGGTTGTCTAGCTCCCGATTGCATGAAATGCCGTCATTGTCTTGATATGAAAAAGTATGGTGGCCCTGGTCTTCGAAAACAATCTTGTAAAAGTCGTAAATGTGTTACTCCAAAAGTGGTCATGTTAAACCAAGGCATGGAAGGTGAAGAAGAATGCCTTTTACTTGGTGATGAGTACCCAAAAACATTGCATTGGCAATCTATGAAAAACATTACAATGGTTGTCACCCCAGAATGGGAACGTGATACAATTCTCGATCTTGGCAGTGGGCTTGCATTGCAATACTTGCAACAACGTCAACTTGATCGTCATTTACTATTTCCTTGTTCACTTTGTGGTACCAAGTTTGCTACTGCTGCTTTAACTGATTTGCATCAAAACGTGGTTCACAAAAAGCTTGTTGATTTACCACGATGGCAGCGAGAATTTGCCAAGTTTATGCTTAAGCCAGCAGTGCAGTATTTCCTGCTTTCAAGTGCTATCAAACGCAAGAAATCAATCGATTTTGAACCAACTGGCTATGCCAAGCTTGTGGTACGTATTAATATCACTAAACCTTGGTTAACTCTGCATGACTAGGGCCCTGGCTTATGCTACTACATGCTACAACCACAAATTACTCTTGGACGTCTCTCATCCAAGTGGCGAGATCGCTACCAGGAGCTCAGGATTAACTTTACGCGAGGCCTTGCTGGTGGAAATGTGGATTGTCATTTAGGTGATGATCTTACGATATCTGCAGAGCATGCTAGCATTCGTTGGGATGTACAAAGACAACATTTCGTGATCAAATGCTTGAGCTTTGTGACGCCAATCTCGGTCAATGGAAGGGAGCTGACGATGGCATCGGCCCCAATGGGTCTACGAAGTCGAGATTTGATTCAAATTGGAGCATTCTACTTCTTCTTCCTCCTGCCCACAGGCAACACACCAACGTCCACGCTGCCTACAGGACCTGCTACCGACTCATCTTGTCGTCAATTGCTCCCACGTCCAGAAGTGCTTGCATGGCTTGACTCGAAACGACGTCGAAAGCGTGATCGACAAGGAGACAATCTTCCAGCCAAAAAACAAATGCGCTTTGAATAGATGAAGCTAATATATATGTTACTATTACGTATTGGGAAGCTGGGGACGAGCGTGTTTCCGTCGATAGGCCACAAGCCACGCTGCAAATGCACCCGATGTCCCACCTAAAAGCAACGATGCACGAAAACTGTGGAGAGATCGATAGGCTATGAGCATCGCAATACAAGCTGCTACACGCCCAATCCATTCATCGCTCTCTCCCATCGAACGCTTGAGTTCCAAGTACACATGCTTGGCCATTGCCTTGAAGAGTTGTTCCCATTGGAACGTTGCCATGAGTCCTTCCATCGTCAAAGTTAACATGAAACAATCCTCATTAACGATTGGCTAAAATATACAGATATTAGCCAATGAATAACGGGTATATTTGATTTATTAGCCAATAGTTATACAAAATTAGATTGATTTGATTGGTAAAAGTAAATAAGTTTTTAGTCAATAGTAATACTACAGATATAAATTGTTGGGATTGGTTGAAATAGAGATATATTGTTCAATGAATGGAGGTTATTTTTGATTTATTAGCCAATGGTAACGTGATTAGAGAGAAGATGAGAATGAATACATGGAGAAGTTAGGATGGAGAGATAGATTAGGTAGAGATGAAAGATGTAGATGCTATTGTTGAGATGTATCGAGTATATTGTGTGTGGTTGTGAGTAAAAGTGATCGCTGAAGGATGATATTTAAATGAGTAATGAATTATCGAGTGTGGGATTGAGTGGTATTTCAAGACAATCTTGGTCATGGCAGACACGGTGGTAGCGGAACGAAGAAGTTCTCAAGAGAAGGAAATGAGACCAACGGGGAATGCTATTGATGTAATCCTTATTGCATCTGAAGATGGTTCATTCTATTCTACTGAGTGGCATGTTATGTTTGGCTGGTCAAATTTTAAGTCGAATGTACGTGCTGGTGTTGGCGATGTGATTGACATTTATGTGAATGATGTGAAATTAAATGTATCGATGAAGCTATTAGAGTATGGACGATGTACATTTGATCATCAAGACAATGAATATCTTCCTCCAACTACTATTAATTGGTCTGAATGTCATCTAAAGCTTGACGGAACACCAAATAGCGTTCGATTTCAACATGTTCGTGATTCAAGAACATATACTCGAGTTGTTGAATGTGATTTGTACGTATATGAACACTGTATAATGCTCTCATTCATTGTAGATATGTTTGGCAACCTAATGATTTTGCTGTAATTGTTGATTTGGATGGAACTATTACAATTAGTGATGTCGAAGGTCATATTCGCACACTTCGTCTTGGTCAATATGATTATATGCACATGGGTTCCTGCGATTTCTTTACAAAGCTTCAATCTATCGGTGCTCGTATTCTCTATTTGACTGCTCGTCCATTAAATTGGGCTGGTGGATCAAGAATTCACATTCGAGAAGCTCGTCAAGAAAACATTGGATTACCATTAGGTCCTGTCATAACCAACTCAATGGGTTTAACTGGTGCTTTATTTACTGAAGCATGTTACTTTTCTATTCCTTTCTAATGATCATCATAGGTTGTTCATAAGAATCCTCATATCTTTAAAACTGGTGTACTTAAAGCAATCCAAGATGCGATGGTCAGAGCAGGTCGAACATCACCCCATCCTGTCTTTGTAGCAGGCTTTGGCAATCGTCCTTCAGATACATTGGCGTACACAGACGCAGGAGTACCTTTAAATGCCACGTTTCTCATTGATCCCGAGTCCAAATTACAAGCACCAGGCAGTGAAATATTTGGTTCATATTGTGATCCAAAAGCACTCTTATGGTTGCTTCCCAAGATCAAATACAAAGTACCAATTGATTTTGTACGTCAAATCGATGAACTCACGGCCAAAGAATTGGATCGAGAAGAAGACATTGAACTGTTTTACTACGTGCAAAGAGATCCCCAACCGATTGTTGATGTAGCAGAAAATAATCCATCGACTGTCTAAGCCTGATCAATAAAGATAATGCATTATACTATGTCATCAATCTTTCTCGTAGAGATTCTAACTCGGAAATTCATGGGCATTTTTAGCAAATAAACCATCAACAAGTCCATCTACAGCTCTACTCAATTGAATATTGCCATCATAAGCTACAAATACTGCATATTTGTTGGATATGCTCCATTAAACGTTGGATAATATCTTCTCATGATCATTTTGCTATCAACTTTCAATATCGATACATGAACCGCGTCATGAACCGGTCCATCTCACGAATGCTTTGGGTTGAGGCATGGAGGCATGCAACACTGTTAATGGCAGTGCAGCAATCACGCATCTATCGTGGTAAAGATTGCAGTCTATGCACGCATGACTGTGTGTAGATCAACAGGTCGTACTTGAGCTACGTGTGCAGCCAGAAGAGAGTTCCAGCAGCCCATTGCTATCAATCGAGGCGTGGCATGTTTGGAAGAATTGTGTTTCTACAGCTTTTTCAATGATTAATGCGTCTACCAAAGCAATTCTTCTTGATATTCCATGCTACTTTGAACCGATTGTTGTGAATCAAGTACTAGTTTTACATGCTTCATTAAAACTTTGTGTGACAGAGATCGAATATGATGGAGATATTCTTATGAAGTTAGAGATAATTGTTCAACCAAGTCAACGACATGATGTAAATGGAGAAAACAATAATGCTATGGAAAGTGTGCTTAAACAATACATGTTTTGGCCAGATACAATTCCATCGACTGTCATAACAAGAGAAATTATAGATACGATACGATTCTGTCCTCCTCCTAAAATTTCATGTACGATTCATCCGATGGGACCTAAAGTATGTGTTGTGCTTGATATGTATCATCAACCAGAAGAAACATCAAACCTTATTGTGCATGATGTGTTTGTACAATTGCTTACCAAGACTTTGGATGGTTATTATCAAGTTGAACAACATGAATCCCACGTCTTTCCAATTGAAATAAGTCCTGGCGAAAGCTATAATTTTGTTATCTTTGTTACTTTTGCTCTCAAGACAAGTTGTATTACATCAACCAAAGGTATTATTCATGAAGCACAAGCTACTTATACTTGGTCGACACATTCGTCAATGACTCCAATACTTCAGCAAACTAAATTTACTTTACCATTGATGCCAATGCCTCAGTTTTATCCTCAAATAAAGGCTTTTGACAATATTACACTTCGTTGGATTGGAGTCGAGCTTCTTGTACAATTTTTATGTGAACCTGTCCAAGCTGGCAGCTCTGCAAAATGTTTCTTTACAATTACGAATGCTTCAAGAAAACCCTTGTGTTTGAGTATTTTAGCAATATGTAAAGCCCATCAAGCTATACCTTTGGCAGGATTGCATGGAGATGCTTATTTTCTTGCAGTAGCAGCTCAACTATTTCCTCAGCCTCAACAACAAAAATGGCATATTCCTAGAGTTACACAGCATATTGGGTATTGTAGCTCATAAAATGATGTTTATTAATGCATTGCTGTAGAGAAATCGTACCTGGCAACAAAGTTAAAGTTCCTGTACAAGTAAATGTGTTGGAACCAGGAGTGATATCTGTAGACAATGTCATATTTGTTGATCAGAGTACTTGCACTCTTTATCGGCAAACACATCCATGGTGTTTGATCTCATTAGTATAATCCTTAACCCATAGATTCATTCGATTATGATTCAAGGAAGTGTGCAATTAACGTAGTTTTTATCTACACTGGATGGGATGATGGTTTAGGATTTTCAATATCGATTGAACGACGAAATTGAGAGAGAGAAATATACCCCGATTTGGCTTCAGGGCAATCACCAACAAAGCTTTTAAAACAATCCATTTCTTGTAGAATTGGTTGCATATTGACATACTCAAGTATCTTTTGCAGCGCATTTTTACGATATTCCAGAGCACTTTGTTGATTCCAAACAAGCCAAAGACTCATAAAAGGACCTGTTAATGGTAATTCAGGAGGATCAAAATCATTTGCGATCATTTCATGATAAAGTTGAACAAATTCACGAAATCTTTTGCAAATGACAAATTGTTTTCTTCCTCCAATCTCTCCCACACGAATTTGAAATTGAATGAATGCGTGATGAGCTTTAGTAGCTTTGTTTGGACCATAGCTCACGATATCAAGCACATACATCATGTCAAAGTAAAAATCAACGTAGAATTCTTCAGGTAAAGATCATGTCAAGCTTTTACTTTTTACTTTTTACATTCGCACATTTCACATGCTACAAGAAACCCTGAATTGATAAACGTACACATGGAACACGTCCACGAGCTCTTTTCATCTCGTTCTTCTTCGTCATCTATTGTTCTTGATGCACGTACTCTGATAAAATCGCTCAAACTCATCGTACTCGATGACGAATTCAATGGTTCTTGCACGTATTCTTCTCGTGTCTCTCGAGTGCCTTCAAGAATGCGTTGAACACGTCCAACAGATCCATCAGTCAGGCGAACTTTGATGCCACGATGATGCTGTGCAGAGTTGGTAAGAGTTTCTGCCACAATGCCGTACGTTAATCGTCCAGTGGGTTGATCTAGCTTCTTGACGATAGCTACAGACATGCCTGGACGAATGCTGCTATTTACAGTGTTGCTTGGACCATTTGTAGCTCGTTGGGGACGTGGTCGACGCTGTCTGTTCATGAAGGATGACTAGCATCTGCTTGGGATGCGATCGATGGACTGAGATGGAACATTCCTCGACTGCTGCATCAAGCTTTTCGAAAGCGAGAGTAATAATTGACGTGTGGAGAGCATATATACACCTTCTCGATGTCTTTCTTTAGCCCTTGTAGCAGCTCGGATGATCGAGAAAGTTGGTTGTATCGATCCACAAGAGACTTCGAATCGATTGCGAATCTCTTGGGAAATGAAGAAGATGATGAAGTAAAGAAACAAGATCATGTACCATCTCCAACGCATCAACTAAAGAAACCTTGTGATCGACTTGAAATACGAAAACTTAGCCCCAAACATGGATGGAAAAAAGTTGATGGGAAATGGAATGAATATGATGGCAATTGGATTGATTGCATTTCACCTGGAGAAGAGTTTAGTATTGAAAAAAGTCGGGCTAAAGTGATCGTGGACATGTATTTGGTGTATTTAATTGTCTTTGTCACTTTAATTATGGTTGTTGTGAGTACCTTTGGCTTGAAAGATCAATTGCAAATGTTTTTTCAATTAAATCATCTCCCTCGCTGTTCTCTTGTTTTACTTATTTACTTTCTTCTTGGCTTTGTGTGTTTTCTTGGTGGAATCATTGGAGATCTTGTGTCTCATCGTGGTGTAATAGTGTACCGATGTTCGTACCTTGCAGCTTTATCTGTTGGGCTTTTAATTGCTGGACAATGCTTTAGAAAATCAACTTTATATGCCACTGGTGTTGCTTTATTGTATCTTGCAGCAGGAGGATTAGTTCCTAATATTATTATCGCTGGTACTGCTGTAGAGTTTACTAACATGAATAGTGAAGAAGATGAACGAAGACGATATATTGTACATCCATTTCTATATAATTGACTCAACTTATTGTCTAGACTCGGTATTTTTGCTGGGGTACATGTATTCACATTGCAAGTGTTCACGGATCCACAGCATTAGCACTCTCTGCATCATTGCATAGCCAAACCATTGTTCTCTTTTGCACTGGGGTACTTTTAATTGTTGTTCTTGCATGGCTTCGTGTAGCAACTTGGAATCGAAAGTGGCCATGTCGACAATTATCATCTTTGAAGATTTGGTCGACATTAAGACACCACTGGTTGCTCATGGGATCAATGGCAGGAGTCTTCTTTATGATATCTGGAGTTGTTGTAGTTATATCAAGTTTATTTGTTCATACAACCAGTTCCATTTATGGTCTACGCTTTCTTTTAAGCGCTAGTGGAGTCTCTGGTATTTTATGTGGTTGGGTTATGACACTTGTGTTGAGTGTATCCTCTTTCAATCCATCGTATTCCGTTCACAAGCATATTCGACTTGAAAATGACGACGAAGAACTCTTCGACTCGGAAGGACTTGTCATATTACATAGTTTGAGCATATTTCCAATCGGCTGCATGGTTGTATTCGTATCCATTGTTCGCAGTCAAGTTTATACATATTTTGTACTCCAATTATGTCAAACAAATTTGACACTATTCGGTAAAGCTTGGTTGAACCCAGAATATCTTGGTGCTTTGCTTTACGGCATCAGTATAATTATTTTCCCACTATTGTATCGTCTATTGACTGTCGAACTTCAATTCTTTGGCCGAAGCACCCGTTTATTACATTCACTACTTCTGTACGTCTTGGCTAGCTTTATTTCTTGTTTATTTGAACTCTATCGTCGATGCAGCTCTTCGATTTCAACAAACCACTGGTTTCCAAATACTTGTCAGCAAGCCACAACATCCATGTCAATGGATTGGATTATCATTCCTGTCATTTTATTAGCATTTGCCGAGATGCTTTTTCAAACATGTCTCGGTGAAATTCGTGGGTTCATCCTGCCTCCCAATTTCATGGGCACTGCTTTTGGTTTGTTTAGTTTATGCGAAAGCATTGGTTTTGGTGCTGGATTTGGTATATCCATCATGGTTACTCGTTGGTACCAAGTGTCTCAATCGACAGATTTAATTCTTCTTCATCTTTTTGTTTTTACCATGAGCTGCATCGCGTACATGTCAATGAAGAGGCTCATTGTCCACTATAAAATCTGCCAAATATGGCTCTAAATTATCTTTATTCATCACCGTTCCCATCGTTATAAACATGCAATATACAATGGTTTCCTGGATGCTTGGGATTAGCGTTGTATCACTGTGACGTAAAGATTCTATCGCATCTATGCAATCTATATTGTGGGTACCTCAACAATCATCGAACATAGCTTCATATTCACGATTTCCTACCCAACACACCGGCATAGACGTACATAAAGCCTATCACATCTTCATCTACTGTCACCATTCTGCATCCTGCCGCCCTCTTCAACATGTCAGCAACTTTTTCCTTCTGATTGGTTAAAAATCATTAATGAATTTTATCCAATCATATTTATTCATAGTTATTGAAAACCTGTTATAATTTATATTAGTATCATGATTCGTGGAAAAAGATACTCTTTTTAACCAATCAAACGAATAACCTCTCAAAACACATTTTGCGCGCGGAGCATATGTTGTTCAAGATAAGTTTATTTTGCTCACCAGTAGCACATTTGTGAACCAAGATGACATGGTCATGGGTCGGTCTCGATGGGAAGAACGTGGCGGCGGTGGTAAGCGGGACTCGTATTGATTTGTTGGATACACAGGACTTCTCTCTACTTGGACGTATCGTGCCTGGTCCAAATGCGACGAATCAACCATTTCATGACACGCCAATCTTATTGACGCAATGGAATGCAAGACGAGCTTCGTTGGTATCGTTGTCGTCTACAGTACTTATGATTCACCGCCCAGATCCATTTGCCAAGTATGGAAAACATCGAGTTACGTATACACATGTGTGGTCGATGCGATTTGAAATGAATTCAATCACGAATCTTGCAATTTCGCGATGTTCGTATTCGATGTTGCTTGGGGGACCGGAAGGAATTTCATTGTGGGAATGCCCACAATATGAAAATCGAGTCGAATATACATGCGTGTGGAGAAATAATACACCGTGCGATCAACTTGCATTTTCACCAAGCCGATGTGTCTTTGCAACCGCACAAACCGGGGCACATGAAGTATATGTATGGCGTCAAAGACAGCATGATGATGGTACAAATGTTGAAAAACAAGTACTTGGACATGATGAAGGAGTTGTTTATCTCTCGTGGAAACCTGCAACGCATAATGATGCGACGCCAAGTGATGATAGTAATGGACAAGTTGCCTCGAAATGGTTTCAACCAGAGAGAATGCTTTTAACAATGACGGATGAAAAGACGATTCGAATCTGGACAGAAACAACTAATGCTAATCACCCGATCATGCAGTGTGTTGTATTTATACAACCCCAATCCAATTTGGACATTGCTATCGCGCGATGGATTCTCCCACGAACACGAAATATCAGTGAAGAACTATTTCAGGCTACAGATTCTGAGAGCAAAAAGAAACGAGAATGGCTTAGTGTTATTGACACAAGTGGTGTTCTACATATTTGGCAATTAACTGGGCTAGAAACAACCCCTCGATTAAAGAAGACTGAATTTACATTTAAAGTGGATGGCAATGAAGAAGAAGAGTGTCTTTCGCTCATCAAACAAGTCCAAGTTATCGGATACTTTTCTCAGACTGGTAGGGGAAATCCTTCGGCACTCTCTATATTACTCGAACGTACCGATCATGTCTTATTGTCTTATCGAATTGATTGTACGAATATTAAATACCCAGAACTAAAAGACAAGAGTTGGCATCGAGGCCATACACAACCTATATTATCGTTGGCAACACATCCATCGCTTCCACTTGTGGCAACAGCAAGTAAGAATGAAATTATGATTTTTTGGCTATCATTATCCACCTTTACCAACGTCTCGAAGCTTGTTCCTTCTTGTATTATGACGTGTGAAGAGTCCATTGCATCAATTCAATGGATGCCAACAAAGCATTTTGATGCTGTTCCTTTATTGTTAGTGACAATGACATCAGGGCTATTTCAAATTTATAGTACGAGTGGAACTGATCAAATGAAAATGCTTTCCTCGCCAAAGTTTGGCGAAGGTCTTGCTAATCGATTGCGATTACCCAGTGTGCATTACCCTTGGACATTTTATTCGCATGGATCTGGAGAAAGTGGTTTTGAGTATGAAGTTGGTCTCAAGCCTGACCCAAACTTTGGCTTAGGGTTGACGTTTGACGCCCTTGGTGAAAAGCTAGTTGTATCAGCATTTGTACATGGTGATCAGGAGCACAATCATCGTTTACCAGGTCAAGCTAGTGGTCAAATTGGTATTTTAGATCAATGTATTATGGTGAATGGTCAAAGCGTACAAGGGTTCTCATTAGATGACTTTCGCAACCTTCTTGATAGAGCAGTCGAAGAAAGCTTTGTAGTCACTTTACGTTTCCGCTCCAGTGGCGGTAATTTCAACGATGTGGCAAGACATGCTCTTAAACTCGACGAGCTGGCAATAGATACATCAGCCACTATGAATTACGATTACGACGATGATGAGGATGAAGAAGACGGTGAAGATGTTAGCTCAGCCCATGAGGACGGTCAGCAACAAGGTCGTCGTTTGCTTGCTCGACTCAAGAGTAAATCTTTGCTCGACAATGCAATTGATAGCGTTGGCTCTATTAGTTTATACGGTGGATGGAGAGTTATCGGCCAAGAAATGACGTCTGGGAAGTATCATCACGTTTCAATTGCGCCAGTTTATACAAATGCCGGAACATACACTTCAGAAGTTATCCTTATTTTTGCCATTGAGTCAAAATCGCAAGAGCTCCACGCTTGGCTTGGATCGTATACCTCTGGTGTTCAAACTTCGTTTTTCCTACGCCGTCTTGAAATTGCCTCTCCTGTCATGCATGATATGGGAAAGATTAATGTGCTTGGAACTGAGCGAGACTTTCGTCAACGAGCATTTTCCTCTATCATCAAACAACCAGCAAATGAAAGTACATTGACATGGAACGCACTGCTATTTGTTGGTGACTCGAATGGAAGTATTCAGCATTGGCGATGTCGAGTAACGAAAAACACAATTGATTTCTCCATGATTCATGCATGTGAGCCTAATCTCCCTCCCCATTCTTCCCCTGGTGTGGTAAATCCATCTAATTTTTATCGACGTGGTCAAACTGGTGTTGACGACGAGTTTCAATATTCAAATACTGGTGTCTACCACATCGAAATGGATGATCCTAATCGACTGGCAGTATTATATGCAGATCGTCCCAATGATATCTACATTTGGGAAGGGGAATCGGGTCTTGGTATTTTACGTCTGGAGGCCTGTATTTCATCAAATCAATGGGGTCCTGTTACATCTTTTTCTTGGTGTAGCGGTCATGTTGAGTTCCACATTGATCCCTTAGCTGTACAGTACCAAGCTGGTGTCGTCATTTACACATACGATGTCCAGCATCAAACTTGGATCCCAATGAGTACTCCAATTGTGACTGGATTAACGATGTTTGACTGTACACGTGATGCATCCGCTCTAATTTTGTCTTGTGGATGCTCTGATATCCCTTTCCTTCCATCCACAAATGCAGTGCTCAACGACACTCCGACCATCGTTGGTAAATGGGATGAACCAAGCCGATTGCGAAAAAGAGATTGGGTTCAATATTGGAACCGCTCTTCTAAGCCCAAGCACTGTCCAACATGGCATCCCTATGTCCTTTTGACTACTTTGTGTGGACTTCCAGCTCGTGTGGGACGAGAACACACAGCCTTGGCAGATTATCACCCATCGTTTGATTTCCATCAGGCTGTTGTAGAAACAGTACAAATGCTTAAGCTTCTTGCACGAGTGCTAGAAGATGATCCATCTACAGATGTGAGCTCGCAGACTGGTGTTTTAATCTTTTTACAAGAAGCCGAACCAAAAACCCATACCTCTGCAACCTTAGTCGGAAGATATACAAATCATGATGGTATGATGCACCGAAGCAACCGAGCTATGGACCTGTTTGCCAACTCACCACCACCACGCCCTTCAGGTAGTGCTCCAGAAGACCTCAATAATAGGGATATTGCTACACTGACTACTGCAATCGATGCGGTGCTGCGTCGCCAAACACAAAAAATTCAAGTTCGATATGAAGAACAAGAGCACAGAAATGCATATGTGTTGTTTGAGCTCTTCGAAAGTGAGCACATTCTCCAGTTCAAGGCCATTTTACAGTTCTTGCAAAAGATGCAGCATTTCCCACTTAATGGGTACGATGTTCCAGCACAGCGCTACGTTTTGGGTCATGTCCTCTCATCGTGCTTGCAAGAAGTATTACATAACTCGGAAGAACTATCGGGAGTGTTTTCACTTCCTATTGCCGAAGCCGATGAAAATGGAACTCTACCGCAAACTGTTGAAGGCTTTCTTCATGATGTTCCTTCTTCCAGTGTATCATGGGCTCTTCAATCTGAGTCGCAGAATGTGCTTATTGAACAATGTTTGCATCCACAAGCACTTTGGGATGATCTTCGACCTATGTGGCTTGGTTTATGGATTCGAGAACCTGCCAAACTACGTGAAATTACTGAGCGGTAAAATTACACAAATCGGTGATTTCTAATCCTTTATTAGTATGGCCAAATGTACTTTCATGCGAACAAGAGATGCAATGA
>JNBS01001797.1:0-25230 GCA_002081575.1 Thraustotheca clavata | reverse complement strand
TATGTAATCGAGAGTCGTCCACTTGGGTTGACGATACCAAGTATGATTTCTGCAATAGCTTGTCCACCCATCATACAAGGCAACATGGCATCAATAACAGCGTGTACAACATCGGCAACACCATTGAGAAGTCTTGGACGTCCTTGAACAAGAACGAGGATAACTTTGGTGCCAGTAGAAGCTATATCACGAATGTATTGCAATTGTCCAGCAGGAAGTGTAGCATCAGGAGTATTGCCAACCATTTCAGCATAAGGCTGCTCACCAACGGCAATGATTGTGTACTGAGCTTGAGATGCCATGTACTTGGCCGTATTCAGTGAATCGGTGGTGACACCACTGATATCAACGCCCTATCAAGTTTATTAATGATTGAAAGGATTGTAGTTGGCATACCTGAAGCGAGGATATTTTGGATTGATCGCTATACAAGTTTTGAAAAGCACCCTTGATAGAATAGCTTCCAGGGAACTTTGAATTGTCTGTCACTCCTTGCCAAAGCCATGTCCATCCACCACAAAGATAACCAATGTTGTCAATAGATGGTCCTGTTAAGAAAATCTTTGGTTGTCCAGAGAGAGGTAACACATTGTTTTGATTCTTGAGTAGAATAATAGATTCACGGGCAACATCCAATGCTGCTTGGCGATCGGCTGCACTACCAACAAGACCCACATAGTCACCACCAGGAACTGAATTTTGATAGAGGCCCATTTGTAGCTTCATCCTATATCACTATATTTCAATATTTTCTTTACATGGTGAACTTACTTGATAATACGTTTGGCACTTTGACGAAATCGAGATGAAGGAATTGTACCAGCGTTCACAAGATTTTGAGCCAACGAGATAAAACTTAAATCGTACGGGATCATACTCATGTCAACTGAAGACTTGGACATGCTCATAGCAATAGCATCTTGATTGTTGTTAACCAACTTGTGTACATAATTGAGATTATAGATGTCTTCCCAGTCAGTCAATAAGACACCATTAAAACCCAAATCATTTCTTAGCAGATCCACCGTCAAATGCGTGTTGACAACCATAGGTACATCATTGACCGAGACATAACTCGCCATAACAGAGAGTGGATTTGCATTTTTTACAGCTTCAATAAAGGAAGGTGCATGGTAATTAAGTACTTGATAATCATTAAGATAAGCTGGTCCTCGATCATCCCCATTCGAAGTAGCTCCATACCCAATAAAGTGTTTAATAGAAGCAGCTACACCAGGTGCCGATTGAATACCTTTAACTGCAGCAATTCCTAGCTGAGATGCAAGGTATGGGTCTTCACCAAAAGTTTCATACACACGTGACCAACGTTTATGCACCGTTAAGTCTAAACCTGGAGCAAAAACCCAGTTGACACCTCCAGCTACTGTATCACGAGCAGTGATAAAGGCAGAATTCTGCACAAGAGATGGATTAAACGTTGATCCCTTGTTAATTTGATGAGGAGAGAGAATAGCCCCAGTAACATAGTTGGCACCATGAACACTATCAAGTCCATACAGAGCAGGTGGAGCATTGTTGGCTGCATAAATTGACTGAATTTGACTCACTAATGTTCTCCATTGAGATGGAGTGAAGGCACCATTTAAAAAGGAGCCGACACCTAGCTTTGCACATTGAGTTATTGCATTTGTATTGACTGATCCATCAGCATTTAAAATGAACCCAATGTTAACTTGAGCCATTTGAGCAATCCATTGATTCACGCTCTGGTTCATCATGAATATTTACATCATTACATTATTTAAAGTACCATTTTAGCTACAATCGCTTCAGCCTGATCATCGTAGCTATCAGCAACCACCGAAACCAGTCCAAGTAAAGCTAGTGATACCTTCATGCAGGCAATTTTAGAAGTGAAGTTATGGCTAACAGTCAACAACTGGTGCATACCACCATCCTCTACTCATTCCAATGCTTGTACCATCACAAAGACATGACAATTATCAGAGTTCATACGCGCATCGTACCAAAGCAGATTTGGACACTTTGGATTTGGGTGATCAATGTGATCGACACCAGTGTTGATCTTAAATTGCTTTCTCTGGTGTAATTGAACGTAGATATTGTTGTAGAAGTTGTTGTGTAGTGTGGTGGTGAGATGGGTGGAATTCAGTGGTGAGAGGTTAAAATCACCAAGAAAAAACCACATCAAGTGAGGTGACGAGGTCTTTTAGTGCATCCATTTCATACTTTCTGGGCAGTGGAGACTTACTGAAGATGATATGCACCTTTACAATCGTGTGTTATTGAATTGCATTTGGACTTGTTGGAAATTATGCAATTAGGACGAGTAATGCGAGTTACTGCTGGTTGATTGCTGAAAGGAATCCTTTCGGTACAAAAATGCATAGTGCTCCCTAAGTGTGTTTTTCCAACAGGAGATAATCCTATCGTAGCATTAAATGCTTGAGTTTCTTGAACACAATGCATCTCGTACTTGCTATTTCAACTCAATACAGTATTGAAAATTTTGAATCCTTGGAGAGCTACAATGTTATATTGCTGTATGATTTCAATGAGTCTGTAGAGATTGAGTAGCTTGTTTCTTTGAAATATTGCTTAGATTCGATGATGCAATTGTAAAAGTTTGTTTAATAGGTAGTTCTGTAAGCTGTGAGCTTGGTTCTTGGTCTGTAGATGATGAGGCTTTGTTCTCGACATTTTGAATATCGTGAATTGGGGCTAAAAGAGGATGTAGTTTGTTAAATAATGCCTTTGACTTGCAATAGTTCTTCAAACGTATGAGAATTGCGTTGGCTAACAACAGAAACGATGCCTGGTAGACTACGTAGACAATGAATATCAGCATGGTCAATGTCAAGTAGATTTTCTACAGGTTAATGATTATTATTATGGTCTGACGTATGCGATGAGATTCCCCATCTCTTCAGAAGATTGTGAATTGTGAAGAAAAATAGAAGTACCATTAAGATTACGACGAGTGAGGTTGATGCCAACCCTCGCCCAAGTGTAGATATGCAAATGTAATACCAATAATGCACGTATTCAAGATCAAAAACGTTGTCACAACGATCCCTCTTCGCATTCTTCATGGTTTTCCATTCGTCTTCATCTTAATGAGCTTATTGAGTTGGAGCAGGAGTTGGTTCAATTTCGTCATCAAATTGTCCTCCTTTTTCCTTCTTGTGTTGAACCTTCAATCGCTTTCTTCCGACTTGGTATCCATTCATCGCTTTAATGGCAGCATCGGCCGACGAAGGAATATCATAGCTTACAAAGCCTAATTTCCATCATAACTAATCAAAATTTAATCAAAAATCATACCAAAGCCTCGGCTACGTCCCGTTTCCTTCTCAACCATAATGCGTGCACTGATCACGTTGCCGAACGCAGCAAAGTACGTAAAGAGATCCTGGTTCGTCATATCATTTGGAATATGAAACACGAATAAATTGCAGCCAGGGGGTCCTGGTACACATATATAAATACAACAATATACAACAGATACGCATTATCCATGCATGTGAACCAATGCATTCAATTCACAGCATGTCCAATGCTAAAGCATATCGAGTTTTTTCATACCTTGTCCACTTTCCGTCGTTTGAATTGGAGGTCCTGGGCCAGCAACCTGTGGTGGATATCCTGCAATCATCCATGAATCTCTCTTTCATTTTCATTGTTAATTTACCATAAGGCTGTGGATACGGGTACATGTACGCGCCTTGACCGTACGGGGGATATCCCATCGGCTGGGCATACGGCTGTGGGTATCCTCCCGCTCCATACCCATATGCAGGCATTTGTCCTGCTTGCGCTTGGAATGGTTGTTGCCCCATGGTTGCATTTGGTTGTCCTGCCACTGCTGTTGCTGCTTGGACTTGCGTAGCTGTTGCTGCTGCTGTTGTTGCTTGGACTGGTGCTGGCGAAGGCTGTTGAGCTCTCGCCCCCAATTCTGCAGGTCGCTCCCACGTACTCTCGCCTGTGGTCGAATTGTAGTAGTACATACGTCCATCAGGAGCTGTGTGCTCCGACCATGTTGCTGGTCTCTCGAGTTGGTGCAGGAGCATCGTGTTGTGGTGGTCGCTCTCCGCCATCTCGTGTCTTTAGAATTTTGCACCACACAACAAAAAAAGTCAGCGGACCTGTCAAACTTTATGTCATCTACAATACAAAATGAGTCATAATCAATGGAAATGGAGCTATTGATAAAGATAGATCGATATATGTATGTATGAAGAAATAAAAGAGAATGATAGTATGATAGATATGAATGAAAGAGAATGGAAATATAAATGGAGGAATGAAGAGGAAGGTTTGTGGTGGTGTCTTTGCGTGATCAGGTCATGTAGCAGTTGCTAGGAACAAAAGGCAATTGACTTGACGATCTTGGAGACATGATGGATGAATGAAAGATAATTGTTAGTTGGAAGAAGGTTTGAGACCAAATTGACGAAGATGAGTCAATTGTCGACGATATTCCATGATTGGGACGGCTGGAAGACCACCTAGAAAAAGATGGTTGAATGATGGAGATGGATATAGATAGGTACCAAATGTACTGTTGCTTGATAAATCATGCATAACACCACTTTTCGCAGCAATACGAACATTGTCACCGATAGTCAAGTGTTGAGCAATGCCAACTTGACCACCAATATGAACATTTTTACCAATGGTTGTGCTGCCTGCAATGCCTGTTTGGGCTGCAAATACACAACCTGGACCAATGTGGACATTATGACCGATTTGAATCTAAAGCATTTGTGAGTAATTGGTAGAGAAGTAGAGTTACCAAGTTGTCAAGCTTGCAACCTTTACCAATAACAGTGTGTCGCCAACTTCCACGGTCGATTGTGGTATTAGCTCTACTCCTGAGGTTCTTTAATGTAAAATTGAAAAAAAATACCCGATTTCAACATCATCATGAATTTCAACACGTAATTGTTGTGGTTTCTTGGCATGACTTCCACTTGCATCCAATTGAAATCCAAACCCATCCTATCCAATATATGACGGGTTTCTTTATCAATTCAGATTACTTGGCCAATACGCACACCACCATGAATTACATTGCGTTTCCCAATTTGACAATTTAATAGAGTCACATTCGAGCCTTTAGAATACAATTAAAACCAATACACATAGCTATAAAACAATACCAATTATTGTATCTTCATGAACAAGTACACCTTCACCAACTACACTTCCAGCACCAACACGGCAATTTGCTTCAATCTAATACATTAAGATATACGCAATAAGTTCATTTCTTGAAAGATATACCACTGCATTTGCTTCAACTACAGCAAATGGAGCTAAAACTGCACTTGCATGAACTTTAGCTGATGGATGTACCGAGAACAGTGTTCGAGCGATCGTCATACTTAAAACAATATTCACCAATCATACAACCTCAACGCATCCAATTGGTAGAAATTCAATCATATCTTTTCACAGCACGAATGACAATACCACGGATACAATCAACTCGAACATGCATCATTATATGTACTCACTGCGTTCTCTTTACCTATTAAAACATTAAGAGTTTTACCTTCAGGACAAATGATACGATTATAATTTCACTCTTCTTTGACCTTCGGAATGATATATTGTGCCACTTTGAATTTTCAATGACAAAGCGCAAGGTGCTTGTGACGAGATTTGTTCCTTACGTGCTTGGTACTTGTCGATGATCTCACTGCATTAACCACATAGTATTTTAGAGCAATTGGCCAAAGATCCTACAATTGAAGTAGATTGCTACGAACGTGACGATGAAGCTATTCCTTTAAACGAACTCATAACTCGAGCTGCTGGTTGTGTTGGAATCTTGTGTATCATTTCAGATAAAATCACAAAACAAGTCCTAGATGCAGCAGGACCAACATTAAAAGTAGTATCAACCATCTCTGCTGGATACGATCATATTGACATTGCTTTGTGTCGAGAACGTGGAATTAAAGTTGGTCATACCCCAGGTATCTTGTTCCTGATTACGATTGCTATTGATAATTCAAAGGATGTTTGCACATTTGTACAGCTGAACTAGCTGTGGGTTTGACACTTGCAGCAAAGCGAAGACTCTTTGAAAGCAATCGATGTGCTAGTGAAGGTGACTGGGGGGTTATTCAGATGTACAAGTGAGTTTATTAACTATCACACGTGTGTAAGGGAGAGTTTTAGGTATTGTGGTACTGATGTGTCTGGCTGCACTGTTGGTATTATTGGACTTGGTGAAATTGGTCTTGCCTATGCTCGTATGATGCAGTATGGTTTTCAATGTAAAATCTTGTACACTGGACCACGAGAAAAGACGATTCCCCAAGGAATTAATGCGACATACGTGGACTTGAATAGGTTGCTTGAACAAAGTGATGTTGTAAGTGTTCATTGTCCTCTTAATGCAGATACACGATACCTGATCAATGCCCAAGCTTTTGAACGTATGAAAAAAGATGCTGTTCTTGTCAATACTGCACGTGGTGATGTTGTTGATCAAGAAGCTCTTTTGAATGCTCTTCAATCGTCAAAGATTGCAGCTGCTGCTTTAGATGTGACTTCACCAGAACCTTTGCCTCGTACACACCCAGTAATAATTGTACTTAGATATCAACAACTGATCATTTGAATAGCTTTTTCAACAACGGAATTGCATCATTGTACCTCATATTGCTTCAGCTACAATTCGCACTCGCCATGCCATGTGCGATCGTGGTCTTGCGAATCTAGTAGCGGGAATTTCCGATCAACCATTGCCAAACCCCGTATTCATGGATTAAAAGCTGTGAAAATTACATTAATGCACAGCAGTAGCCCCTGTTCGATCTCGACTAATTTGTCGGCGTATTCTTGAGCTAAAAAGTTGAGGTTGGCGTTGCATCCACTCTTTAATTTTTGGCAATGCGTAGTTGTAGCCAACTTGGATTGCATCGTCCAATTTTTCAAATTGCAAAGTGCCAATGTGTTGGACAGGCGGCTTCAAATAGAGATCCACACATGTGTTGATCACGTTGTCTTTATTTTGCTCAAAACAACAGTACGCGAGAGCTGCTGATACATCACCCATAGAGGGAACTTGAGCTGTAGCTTCAAAAGGATTTAATTTGTTCTTGAGCAACCACCATCCAGAAAGAGAATCACCATATTCATAATAACTCCATTCTGGATCACTTCCAACATCAACAGCCACAATGATATTGATACCTTCTTCCTTCATCACGTCGGCTGGAAGATTGTTCACATAGCCACCATCAAGTAATAACGACCCGTTGTCTGAAATAGGTGGTAGATAACCTTGAAGTGACATCGAAGCACGAACATATCGCCAAAGTGGACCAGCACGGTGAACACCAGTACGATATTTTACGATATCTGTAGAAATGCAAAAGAAATTCAATACAAGATCCTATTCAGAACATGAATGGAGTGAACGTGTTATTACAAACCTCGATGCGGATATCTCCAAATTCGTCGTGAATTGTCTGATTAAAACCAACTCCATTAAAAAACGATGCAATTGGAAGTGTCAATTCGCGAAGTTTATTCCATAAGCTTCCCATCGCTTTTGCAAAACTTCTGCTTTTGTCAATCACGCGTTCAAGATCTTTAGGGTATTGGGCATATAATCCAGCCATAAAAGCCCCCATACTATCGATTACAATTTAGAAATAAAAGAATAAGTTTTCAATTACCTTGTACCCCCAACAACGTCGACATCAATACCACATTCTTCAAGAGCTTTTAGCACACCAATATGAGCAAGACCACGTGCACCACCTCCACCAAGAACAATACCAATCGATCGTCCAGTAACACGCCTCGACACGCGAAGTAAATCGCTTTCATACTTTGAAAATGGGATGCGAATATTGTGAGAATAGCTAATCCAATCCCGAGAATCCAACTTCTTCATAGGTGTCGACATGTCATCAGTATCTCGACGCAGTCTTACCAAATTGATTTCAACCTAATTGATTATAAGAAATGAGTATGCCAATAAAGCAACCTTCTTTCGTTCATAAGCAGAACGCAAAAGACCTTGTAACTCTTCAATCCAAAATTCCGACGTCTCCGAACAAAGTAAGAGAATATGATCTGCTTGACGAATACAAAGTCTTGTCCATTCCGTTAGTGTTGTATCTGCTTCATAAAGCACTAGTTGATTTGTACTTTCAACTTCTGCCAGATAGTTTGACATTCTTGCTCGACCGATTGCAGAAAGACTACGCCACTGGCCACCGAAGATTTCAATGGCTTTTGTCGATGACACAATTTCTGTTGTGGCAATTGTGTTTAATGCTTTGGCAAGTACGTGACTAAATTCATGTACACAAGCATCTTTACTTGCTGCTAAAACAGCAATAGTACCCTAAATGAAAAGTTAAACAAAGTTGATGAAAAAATAATACAATGGGCAATTGTGGAGTGTTGGCAGAGCGGTTGCCACCAAGTAGCGGAAAAGTGTTATTTTGTGGCAAAGCTATTGCTTCTTTAGTTCATGTTATATAGCAAAAACGTACCGTTTGTCGACCGATAAGCAACTTCCCGCGTAACATGGGCCAACACATCGGGGTATACACGTAAGACATAGTCGAAAATGACTCGAGGCATTTTAGAGATTTGACAATCACGAATTGCGTAAACTGTTGCGGCACTATAAGCATGTTAATATAGAACGTTGTACAAGAAATTCACCTTCGTCGCGATGCTAGCATATCAAGAGCGCACAAAGTAGCACCTTTTAAAAGTTCGTTGCTTGTTTTCACAATTGCGCCAGTAGTGCTAATATGCTACAATGGAAAATCATTAGCTCAGCAAGTGGTAAAACAATTACATCTTGGATTGAACGCAGGCGACCAGTTAGCAGTGTAAATGTCGAGTCGCATTCATCTCCAACATGAAACAATGAATCACCGCTATTTAAGTGGATCCATTCAAAGAAGTTATCAAGCAAGCATACAAGGGGATCGTATTGTCGCAAGACATATTTGACACAGCTAGAAATTAATTAATGTTGTGCAAACAAAGATTTTATACCTGGAGACAAAACTTGTGTGGCGAAGAAGAGATCTAAATGTTTGCCCCTCAAGGTGAAGTACTGTAGTTTTACCAACAGTTCGGGCTTCAATTGTACCAGCATCACCGGTAATAGCTGCACTGATACCAATTGCACAACCAGGTTTAGCGTCGTACATTTTGACCATGGTGTCACTAACTCCACCAACTGACATGGCTACATCAATTGCAAGCATGCCATTAATAACAAAATAGACATCGCCTGCATTTGTTGCGAGTTGTTCGTGCTGATGTTGCAATATCCAACCATCTTCAAGAGTTAAAATTCGAGTACCAAGTCGGAATTGTTCCTCGAGCTCCTTAAAGTCTAAACCAAGGGCATGAGCTGCAATGTGCGTGATGTCAACAGGCTCGCTTGGAACCTCGAATAGAGGTTCAGGGCAAACGACTTTATTTACCTAAGTATAACATCAGCACAAACGATGCATAGAGCACATTTACCAAACCGAAATAGTCAATTAATGATCGAGCAGTCACACGATCAAGCTGAGCCAACGATACTTGAGCAAGTTGTAATTGGTTTTTAGGGTGTAGTTCCATGGCTGATTTGAGTACGGATTGTTCAATAGACAAAATTGTAGCGCCTGCATCTCCTGCTCTTGCTTCCAAATCTAACTTGGCAATCGATGGGAATAGTGCTTGAAGTTGAACAAGCATTGATGTAAGGCATTCATCTTGTGGAATAGTGCTCGAATATACTTTATCTTCATAAAACGTTGAAACATAAGCACTTCCTTTGGCCACCATTAATATCGATCCATCAGCAGCTCCTCGTTCAAAGATCACTGCGTTCGGTTCATATTCAATGACTTTGACATGCCTAACATATCATGAATCTCTCGAATTTCACAAAAAAATGCACAACCTTATAAGTTCTTCCATGAATTCATTTTCAAACGATGAAAAAAACATCTTGGTCAATCCCAAATACATTTGCATTTGTGTATCATCCCAAACTTGAGCTTTCAGCCATAAGATATTCGCATCTCGCTCACTCAGTTCTTTTTCTTCCTCTCGTAATTCATTGACTTCTGTATCCATATCTGCATCATACGACATTGGTCGCTTTCTCATGTGCTTTGCTTTTGGCGATCCTGGTGCCGATGCAGTCCCATCCGATCTTCCATCAACCGATAACGTTCTCGCTTTACGAGGTCGAATTTGTCGCGAAGCAACCCACACATAAAGCACTACCATACTCACGAGCAGCACTGCCAACGCAACGATGATCACAAGCGGTACAGAAGCATACCACTTCATCATCGTATCCATAAAAAGCAACGCCATCACGATCCTCTCGCTAAAATAAAATGACCTCCACTTCGTCGCAGGATCTCTAAGCTACTCACAGCGTCCGTCGCAGTCCCGCCGCCATCTGTCTGCGTTTACAGTCCTTGGCTCTGTTAACCCCCAAAGAACGTCCACACCATCCCGCCTGTCTGCTCCTGCTGCTGCTTACGTGGCTCGTTCTCGCTTGCTCTCGACACTTCAAATTCAAAAATGGCGCCAAAATTAGAGCTCAAAAGTGGCGCCAAAATCTCGAATGAAAATGTAACGGTTTTTTACGAGCAGTGAAATGACGGACCGCGACGTGTTGTTCCTGCGTGTGCGAACGCTCGAGAAGTACAAGCAGAATTACGAGCTTTTGTGCAGCCAGCTAAGTGAATTGAATACACAAGTGGGTTTGCAGCTTCAGCGGCATGAAATGGACGTGGCTGCGTTACAGAGTGAGTAAAAAGGAGTGTTATTGCTAAGGAGAAGAACATAGGTATTATCAAAGGATTGGAGAATGAAAAAGCAGAGATGAGTAGTAAGATAAGTGAGTTAGAGATGAAGGTAGCGACGTTGACAGCTGGAATCAACCAGGAAAAAGAATACACGGAACGAATCCATGACCAACTTGCGACGGCGGCTGAATTGCTTAAAACAAGCGAACGAAATCAACAAGAAAGGGACATGGAGTATGCAGAACAAATGAATTGTTTACATCGACAAATGGAGGAAGAAAGGCGCAATAATGAAGTGATGAAGTTCGAGTTGACAAAATTGAAATCGTCTCCCACTGTTATGGATAACACTGGTGACACGTTGAAAGTCGCAGATATCGATTACAAGAAAGACAATAAGAAATTACGCAAGAAAATTGAAGAGTACCAATGTTCGATTGAACGGCAACAAAAACAACTCGTAGATGAGTGTCGTCGACGAGATATTGATTTTGACACGAACGTTCAAGCTGCTCAGCGAAGAATAGCCCAGTTACAGCAAGATGCAATTTGTTTATCAGATATTGCAACATCAAGTAAATCCCACGCTAAAGCACTGGAATTACAACTAGAAGCTGCAGAAACACTGCTACGCAAGACACATTTAAAAGAAACAGAATTACTTCATGAAATTGAAATCCAAAGCTCACATCATGCACAAGATGTTTCTCGGTTGACAAATGAACTTAATACAAAAGAAAATCAAGTCAAAGCATTGGAGAAAAAAGTGCGTAGTTTGAAAATACGGTGGAAAGATGATCGAGAGCATCTTAAAAGCAAAATACAAACTCACAATACCAAAGATCAAGACGTAGACGTATTACGACAACAAGCCAGGGAACTTGAAACTTGTTTACTTGTGGCAAATAAAAAGAATCGCATCTTGGAAAATGAAATCACATCACTAAGAGATATTCTGGATGAAGCTACATTAAAAGAAGAAACTCGGTATCAATCAAGAACCAGTGTGAATAGATACCATCACTGTGAAAAGTATCAATGAAAACACCAATGGGTGACCAAACGACTCGAACTAAATGAGCTTGAAATAATATTGTCATTACGATTTAGCTTCTTCTCGTTTTCGTGCAGCTTTTACCATTGCTTGTAGCTTCTGACACTCTGATTTCAGTGCAGCATTTTCCTATTTCAATGGTTTTCGTACTCATTAACATTTTGGTCTCACCTCCTCTAGGTCGGCTATAAGATGGGGGTGTTGTGTAGCCTTTGAGCTCTTGAGATGATATCCAAAAGAATGAGTTACCTTTTCTGCTAAAGCTGTCTCGTATGCGTGCTTCCATGTAGCTATTTCTTCGTCTTTTGCTTCAAGGGCACGTTTAAGCTTTGTCAGCTCTAAAAAAATAGCTAAAAGCATCTATATCAATAAGCTTACCAACTGACTCGGATGATCGTGGTGACGAAAGATGCTAGCATCTCTAAGTCAATGTCTGTAATTGAAAATACCTTTTGTGAATTGTCGTGTCTAAGAACTGGTATTGAAGATACTTTTGGTATATTATCTACATATTATATTTTAGACCTATACGTGTTTATAGTTCGTACCTTTAGCTTGTAGCTGCTGCTGCAATGATTTTACAAGTTCGACAAGGCGTTCTTTTTCAATCTAGTCAAAGCAGTAAGTAAGTAATTGTCATTCCTTAACCCACAGCCAGAGCTTGATAGTTTGCAAATTGTTCCTTAGTAAGACCAGCTTTTACATGTTTTATATCATTATGTTGTGCCATTTCGAGGTCCCTTTGGAACGATTCAATCATTGATGCTTGGTGTGAGAGCTACAAAAATATCAATTAGTTGACAATTAGTGCAAGAAGGAAACCTGGCGCTTTTGATCTTTACACTGTGACCGCAGACTTTCTAGCTCCTCTGCGTCAGGTGATTTACTATCTGCTGTTCTGGCTCTGGTTACAGGTCCTTTCTTGTTAGCTAAAACATCTTCTAGTTCTCTTTGTAATCGATCAATCAAAGTGTCATCGTTCTTTGACTTATCAAGTAGTACATTAATTTTCAGTTTGTTTTTAGATGCATCTTTCTCAAAAACTTGCAACCGAGCTTTCGTAGCATCATATTTCTTTCGTAGCTTTTCATACATATCTTTATGATTTGAAAACTCTGCGGTAAGCTTATCAAGTTGTTTTTGTCGTTCTTGTTTAGCAGCTAAAAGTTCTTCTTGTGCTTTTTGGTCGACATCTTTTGTCTTTGTAGTCTATGAGAAGTTCCATATAAATATCAATATTATATGAATCATACTTCCTGGTTATTAGAGCTGTCTGCAGCTGCTCGCTCAAGCTTTTTAATCTTAGCTTTTAGCATAACAATTTGTTGGGCTCTTCCTCTTTTCCCACTTTCATTGCTTTCAATTATTTCACTCAGCGAAACATCATCACCAACCTAACATGTTTCTTTCATCGCAAAGATGTATTTAAGTTCTTACTTCTCGCAATAATGCACGTTGTGTTTTCTTTAGTTCGAAAGTTTGCGAGTCCACTTTTGCCTTGAGTTCTTCAAATTTCTTCGCCATGCTTGCAGATATTTCTTTTTCATCAGTTGAAATCTTCTTTGGTTCATTCAATAATTGTTTCTGTAATGCTCTCTCTGCTTTAAGCTGTGCATGTTGTGCTACTTCGACCGCTTTTTCCAACTCTGTCATTTTTGTAGTCACAGCAGCAGCTCGATTCTTTTCTTTATTGTATGCCAACGTAACTTGACGAATTTTCTTTGCTTGGTGAACAATTTTTACATCACGAATATCCTATCATAACATTAACAAAGCATAAATACAAAGCTTACATGATCAACAACTTCGGATCCTTGAAGAATATCTCGAAATGCTTCTACATCAACGCCAGGCAAAGGTTCGACAGCTTCCAACAATAGCTGTAATCTACATCAGCTCTCTTATCCCAGTATTCCATGGCTATTTACTCTGCGATTTGTTGTTTCTGAGTTTTAATACTTGCTAAAAGCTCTGAATTGTGTTGCTTGAGCTGTTGAATCTCATTCACTCCATCCCATTTAAATTCACCTTGAAACGATCCTTGTATATCTTCATTTTCGTCATTTTCATGCTGTTCTTGTGCTGCTGGAGCGTCATTCTCACTATCACTACTATCATCAAATTCTGGCAATGCTAATGGAGCCTAACAAAATCATGATTATCCAAGCGAGAATAATGATGACTACATGATGTTCTTTGTGCCTTCGTGGTGGTGGCGTTGGCCCCAACTCCATTGTTGCAGACACGCGCTTGACGACGATACTCATGGCAGTTTTTGATGGCGGTTAACGGCATGGCGTTGAGGTCATGATCATATTCATTTTTCAATTATCTTGATGCCAAAAGAACTTCCCCGACGTATATCTCTCTCTGCGTTGATCATGCCAACACTGCGATTTAAAAAAGATCATCCCCAGCTAGCTAAAGTGCCTATTGCCCTTGCTACAGCTCTTGATAAAGTAGTCAAACCCAAGCGAGATTAATCGTATTATTCAAAATCACTCTCCGAAAGATCATCAAAACTCCACTCGTTCTCATCACTTGAACCACCAAAGAACGAGTCCTCTAGATACATCATTAAGTCAATCTTTATCTAATAAATAATACCACTGCAGGTGTCCCATTCGATTGCTTTTTCCATCAATGCCTTGCTTTTCCCTCTCTTCGATCTTTTTACCTTTATTTCAGTCTTGGCTTCTTCTTGTTCATGTACAGAACGCATAACTGGGGGTTGTGAAGCAAGAGAACTGATATGAGATAGAACATAGACTTGAGATGCAGGAGATAACTCGATCGGAGAGGCTACATACTCGTTCCTTGGCATATCCCTGCAATCTTCGATGAGCAACGATGTATATTCGTAATTTCTTGGTATTTCTGGTATAATTCCTTCGTTGTTTAAGAGACATGGAGACTCTGGAGATGATTTTTCACTCTCAAGCACTGTGACATCGCTTTCATAGTCATCCACGCGTAATTTCTTCCTCATCGGCTCGTCCATCAGTAAGCAGTTACACTTATACTGAAATATGATTTAGAAACACTGTATAAACACTGTAAAAAACACTGTATTTTACTAGTCATAGTGTAACTGCCATGGTAATAATGGCGGGAAAAGGACGGCAGAAGCATCATGAGCGCGATGGATTTGATGTGATTCAGAACCACGTACGTATCTCGGCTCAAAGAGTGCATCGTGCTCGGTAAGATGCATAGTGTTTTGCTTAGCTGAATGGGTTTTGTAGCCTCCAAACTTCAGTCACTCCAAGATGTCCTCAAGAGACTGTCGAAGAGCCTGAACAAGTAGCTGCATTGGGGCAATTTCTTGAAGCAAAAATGAAAGTGTCGACGGTATCTAATGCAGAGACGGTAGCCATACCAGAACATCAGCGTTGTCATGGCTCAAAAGGGCTATTTGGCGTATTACGAGAGAGATGTATTAATGCTTAATTTTGAGTAGCTCGAAATGAAGCTTAGTCGTATTGCCAAACAAAGAAAAAGACGTAGTGGAATGCAATTACCACCATCATCATCAGCTCAACGGGTTAATGTAAATGAAACTAAAGCAAGACATGCTGCAGCTGTAAATTCTGCACCGACCCAACATCATGAACATAATGATAATCCGTTGGATTTAAGTGATAAAGCATTATCAGCATTTCGTGCTGGTAAGATTGATATTTAATATTGCGCTAAATGTTTAATGTAGTGGCTCATGTATGGCTATCTCGAAAAAGACGACAAGAAAAAGCTATGCGAGAGAATGTCACGAATAAATTAGTTCTTCATCAATCAAAAGAATTATCGCCAGTGGTTTTTGACATTATTAGTAAAAGTTTTGTAGCACCGATGCCTGCTCTGCAGTTCTTTGATACAGAAGGAAACAATGAACCGATCAAATTAAAAAGAGATCTAATTCCAACAACTCCATCATCAGGACGACAAGTAAACGTATCACGGCCATTAAAACCAAACAGCATTCAACCTAGTCAAACTCCACGAGGGATTTGCTATACAATTAATGCCAAAGGACAACGCCAAAGTAAAATGCAACATAGTGTAGGCGATATCTTGGCAGAACATCACATATGCAAGTAAGACACAATTACTGCAAAATGTATTATGTATGTGAAGGAATCATGTACATGAAAATCCAAAATATTCAACCACAATGGAAGACGCAGTGATATACACATTAAACAGAAAGTAAACTTATATATCGCAAAAGCCAATTTATTGTTCATAGACTGAAAAAGCGCATGATTGTTAAGAAGAATCGAATTCTTGACATCTCCAGCTCATTCGTAACAAACCAAGAACAACTCAAGCAAACTTTATCAGCCAAGCTAGGTACAACCTTCAATTGATATTTGAATAAAAAAAATCCAATTAGCTATGCATTGGGCTGAGCGAGAGCATTTGCATGCTTCCAAGCTTGAAGCAGCTTGTCTAAATGATACAAATATACCTTCTTTTCGTGTGGATCGAGATCAACAATTGGGGCGAATACGACATCAAAAATCACGTCTTCGTCAATTGTGCCAGGTACATTATTTCTAACATCATATAATAATCCAAAATTCAGACATTGAGTGCATTTGGTGCACTTCTTCGATGGCATCAAGACAATCGTGAAGAGTTGACAAAACCTGAAATCCATCTTCTCTCACTACTTCGAATTCTAATTGACAATAATTGCGTTTTAACTCCTGTTGTAGTTCAAGGAATTCAATCTCAATTAACTCCATCAGATTTACAATGTCCACACGTCCAGGTAAAGTCAAACATTACAACTATCTAACAATACGTTAGGCATGTTTGCTTATTATTACCGATAGAATTTCAACTATTGGATAAACAACACTATTGCAACGATGTTATTCCATCAGGAATTGGTTCACTTTGATTTTTCGTTCTTGAAGCTCGAAGTCCAAAGAATGCTACAGACACCACACTAGCAATAGCAGCTACAACACTAACAATCACCACTACACACACTGGCCAACTCAAGTCATAATTAATACTTCCAAGCGTTGACGATTGGAGGGCAGAGATGAAATAGCCTTTGCATTTGGCATTGTTTGTGTTTCTTGTCCGAAGCGTATAACTATCATCCCATGAAGAAATTCCATTTAAATTATAATTGATCTTACCATTTATCTGTCTTTGATATCGTCAGATTCTCCAATGTTTCATTTTGATAATTTGCATGAATATGATAATTTCCTCCTGAATTATTCTGCAGCGTCCCATGAGCAATGAAATGGTACTCGTTCTTGCCTTCCTTCCACACACTCACAAGTCTTCCACACTGAAAGAGCTTCATCTTTTCCATGGCTTTAGCAGCAAAGCAATCTTCTGTAAAGCATGCATCATCACGAAACTTTAGCCATCCCGTGAGGTTATACGACGCTGTAGATGGAGCATTAGCACTCACATGTCTGCAGTTGTCAAAGCGAGCTTGTACACCTGAAGTAGAGATACATCGAGGGATCTTTTGCCCCGAGGTTAACGTACAACCAAGATGGAGGCTCACACACGCATATCCATCGGCACAAACACAATCTTCCGCACAGAAAACATCATCTACCTGCACATGACCTTGTTCATTGCACACAAGACGGTCTTGGACGCCTTCTTCACATGCATACGATGTGTATTGACATACATCACACGCTTGAATAGCATAGAAAGTGGCGGGAAGGATTAAGAAGGAAAGACGCATAATGGAAACTGAAGCAGATGGAAGAAGAGAGAAGTTCCTAAACTAAAGATATATTACTCTTTCTAATTATTCTGAAGTTGTAGGACGCTTCTTCTTTGGTCCACGAGGCAACCGGCAGCCCAAAGCACGTTCAATCTTGGAAATGATTTGAGGGTTCGGAATAGCACGACCAGATTCATATTCACCGATCACTTGCGGCTTCTCGTTGATAGCAGTAGCAAGAGCTTTTTGAGTCATTCCCTTGTCCAAACGAGCCTTTTGAAGAGCTTGCGATAAGCTACGATCAACAGTGTCATGCTTGAAGGTTTCAGTGTCTTCTTCGAGCTTGCGCATGTTGGTGTTGACATTAGAATGGGCTGAACGATTCCCAGCACCATATTTGACTTCGGTAGAGACGTTACCGGCACGACGAGCACGATTCAATGCAGCTTCTTTCGATTCACTGCCAATACGACCACCACTACGGCCCTTGTTCCATCCAGCTACTTCCCAATCTTGTCCTTGTGCAAAGCTCATACTTGACTTCTTCTCGTCCGTCCAAATGAAAAATGAACACGTAAATGTTGAAAACGGACGTGATGAATGATGGTCTTTCATGGGAATTTTCGAGAAATCAGCACTGAATAGCACGATGGGACGATAAAATGATTGAGTTGATGGAATAGAAGCTTTGGGTATGCTTGTAGGTATGATTTCAGGTGGAATTGAAGCTAATTTTCGCGTATAAATACAAGATACAACGTAGTTTCATTAAACTAATCCCACGCGACTTTATGTGTGAAATGGATATTTTTCAGTCTGAAGAGTCTCGGCATCATGCAAAGTTACATAAATTTGAACGTGAAAAATTCATTTAATAGAAAACGTTGCGTAAAAATAGTCTAAGGATGGGTATCGAAATGGTAGAAGTGAAAAATAATTTTACACATGTGAATATTCGAAATTGTTGACAAATGTATATTAAAATGAGAATTTTTTTTACATACAAATGATAAGTAAGAGTGTAATATTTATATACCTCTGCCAAAGATCGGATGGTAATGAGACTAGATTGTGCAAACGTCCACGAAGTATGACAAGCAATGAGACCAAGCGAGGATTGCCTGTGAGTATAGCGATTGCTGGAATGGCCACGTCTGCTGCTACAGTCTTTTCCAATCCTATGGAAGTAGTCAAGACTCGTATGCAGCTTCAGGTGCGAAAGAAATTGTTTATTTTGATGGAAATTTGCTTTTTAGGGTGAATTAGCTGCAGCAGGAGCTCCAGTTGTGTACCGCAATTCTTTCCATGCCTTTTATACGATTCTTAAAGTTGAAGGTATTCGTGGTATTCAACGTGGTCTTGTTGCTGGTATGGGATACCAGGTATTTACTGCGTAAAAGCTTGGCGATTTCATTGATGTGTAGACTACAATGAATGGTGTACGTCTTGGAGGCTTTGAAACATTGCAAAAAGTCTATGGAGCTACAGATCCTAACCACTACTCGTTTTTCCTACGAAATATGCTTGCAGGGGCTACTTCTGGTGCAATTGGTGCTGCTCTTGGATCGCCATTCTTTCTTGTAAAAGCTCGTCTTCAAGCTCAAAGTAATGCGACATCTATTAACGCGCAATATCATTACAAGGGCACAGTAATAATCCAATTAATGCATCTTTTGGCACTTACAAATTGCTTTAGTTTGATGGACTTCGACAAATCATTGCCAAAGACGGCATTAGTGGGCTTTATCGAGGTATCAATGGAGCTATTCCTCGTGTCGCTGTAATTTCCACATTATAAATTTTCTATATCTAATCTCAATTAGGTTGGTTCTGCTGCTCAAATGTCAACGTATGCCTCGTCCAAGCATTTAGTTTTATCCTCTGGTTTCCTTGAAGATGGTATCATCGCCCATTTTGCAGGTAAATCTCCCACTAATCTCTTATCACTAAAAGCAATTTGTAGCAAGTTTAGTCACTGGATTAGCTGTCACAACAGCCATGAATCCATTCGATGTTGTCTCGACACGATTGTACAGTCAAAAAGTAGTCGATGGCAAAGGTGTCCTTTACTCTGGTGTCGTCGATTGTTTCCGAAAAACTTTTGGTGCTGAAGGTGTTCGTGGTATGTTTAAAGGATGGACAGCTCACTACTTACGTCTTGGTCCTCACACCATCTTCACGTTTGTTTTTTGGGAACAAGCCAAAAACATTGCTACTTCCCTTGGCCTTTAGACTTGATAGAGATTTTGTACCAATTCAATCAATGTATCAACTCGTTCACGATGATTCTTTACAACGTATCAACTCATTCACCAAGCTTCTCTACGAGGTATTATTCACATACGTATTTGTGTCCAGTGAAACATGACACCAACCATCGTGGTGGCTGGTGTCTCGAGTGGGGTCGGGAAGACATCGATTGCTTTAGGCATCATGGCTGCCATGGCTAGAAAAGGAATACGTGTACAGCCATTTAAAGTTGGTCCTGATTTTCTCGATCCAATGCACCACACTGCTGCTTGTGGAGTTGCTTCTGTGAACCTCGATGGGTACATGATGGGCCAAGACCAAGTGCTTGCTTCGTTTGAACGTGCATGTCAAGCTTCTAATGCTGGAATAGCTGTAGTCGAAGGCTGCATGGGGCTCTATGATGGCACGGATGGAAAATCGGAGGGTGGAAGTACTGCAGAAATAGCAAAATGGCTTATTGCACCTGTGGTACTTGTCATTGATGCATGGTGCATTGGACGCAGTGCTGCAGCTATGGTACATGGATACGCTTCTTTTGACAAGAATATTTGTCTTGCAGGTGTCATTTTTAATAAAGTTGGTGGTGATGCTCATGCAGAATGGTTGCGAGAGGCAATGGCTTCATCTCCTCTTACTGCATCAATTCCTGTGCTTGGTTGTTTACCGAATAATGCTAATGTCCATGTACCTGAACGCCATCTTGGTCTTCACATGCCTGATGAAGTTAACAGCAGTAAAAGAATTGATACACTTGCTAATCTCGTTGACAATCATATTAATCTGGATAAACTTTTTACGACTCAAGTACCAAATGAACCAGTCAAACTATCGTTGGGTGCTACTTTGGGACCTCCTTTACGTATTGGTGTTGCAAAAGATGAAGCATTTTGCTTTTATTACGCTGATAACTTTCGTGTACTTGAGAGTCTTGGGTGTGAGCTGAACTATTTTTCACCTTTACGTGATAAGCGAATACCTTCTGACGTTCATGCTTTGTACTTTGGTGGTGGCTACCCTGAACTATATGCTCAAGTACTTGAATCCAATTTATCAATGCGCATGTCCATTCAAGAATTTGCAAACGATGGTAAACTCATTTATGCTGAATGTGGTGGTTTAATGTACCTAACATCCAAGCTATACACAAAAGAGAAATCATATTCAATGGCAGCAGTCATACCAATTGATGCAACAATGACACCAAGAATGACAATGGGATACTGTTCAGTAAAGCCTTCTGACGCTTTAACACAATTTCTTCAAATGCCTGCAGCAACCTCAATTCGGTGTCATCAATTCCACTTTTCAGAATTGACTTATCAAGGTGATCCTGCTGAAGAGCTTGACGAGAATGGACATGTTATTAAACTTCGTGGTGTGAAAGAGACTGCATTTCAATGCTTGATGGAGCGTCCAGGCGCAATTGTATCTCCTGAAGGTGTATTCCAAAAGAATGTTTTAGCTACATATTGTCATGTACATTTTGGTACTAATATTGACTTTGCTTCTGCTTTGGTTGCTGCAGCTCGTCGTCAAATTCCTATTGCTTCTTTTGAACCAAGTGCTACAGAAATTGTGACTGCAATTTGGGATACACCACTTTCAAATGCTTTGCCGTCAAGAAGACGACTTTGTGGTGTGAGTGAATTTTGTGATGCTCCTGGAGTTGCTCGATTGACAAAAAGTTTAATAACAGCAACCACCTCTGAAGCAATTGAAGCTCAAATCCAAGCATTTCACGCTAAAGGCATTCGTGATCTTCATCGTGTTGATCAAGATCTCTTAAAAACTTCACGACCTGGAGTTGTGTTTACCCAAGATGCTTGTGATCGATGCTCAGCTGTCGATAGTGCAGTTGCTATGGCTCTAAATGCTGCTGGACTGCCATTAAACATCACACATCGTGTCAAACCATTGAGTGTTCAAGATATTCTTGATGCTATTCTTTCAGTTGGGCAAGTAATCGGTGAATCTGCTCGTGCCAATATCCTTGTAAACCAACTCCAAGCTCGCCTTGATATTGTTCAAACCAAAGTTTTTGGCTTACCGAAAGCACGAATTCTCGGCTTAGAAAGTGTGTACCCGCTAGTTGCTTCTGGTCAATGGTTGCCTGATATGCGATTAAGAGCTGGTGGAATTGAAGCTTTGGCAAATTCATCTCCTGGTTGTCGACCTCGTCGTTTAGAATGGCAAAATGATGTGGTGATATCAACACCTGAAGTTATTGTAGTTGCATGCTGTGGGAAAAATGCATTGCAAACTGTGCAAGATATGGGGCGATATTTAATCAATCAACATGGATTCTGGGACCTACCGGCTATGAAATTGTCTAAACCACGACTTTATGCTGTTGATCATGGCATTTTATCCCGGCCAGGACCACGCATTATTACTGGGATTGAAGTGTTAGCTGCATTGTTCCACCCAAGTGTATCATTTGATATTGAGTCTACCGAAGAGTTAACAATATTGCAATACAATGGACCTACCAATGCTACCTGCGATGTATTCGTACAATCTTTTGAGCGACTTTCATTGACGACAACGGTGTCTATGCCACTTACGGTAGAAGAGTCATTGGAGATTTCTTGGGATACAATACACTCAAGTACTTCACCAGAAATTGCAGCTCATGGGATGGTAGCCAACAACGACAAACTTTACTTAATTAGTGGTGAACTTCCATCGTCCATGCGATCATCCACGGTGTGGACTTGGGAAAGAAATAATTGGAAGCAAGTACCATGCTCTACTGTTTATGGAGAAGAAAGCATCCCTACCTTGCGTTCTAACCATGCTGCTGCCACTTGGAATAATATCGTACTTGTTTTTGGTGGATGGGATCACCATGGACTGCATCCACTTGGTGATCTTGAATTGCTTGATCTAAAAACCAATTGCTGGACCCATGGAAGTACAAGAGGTGTTGCACCAAGTCCTCGAGGCAATCCAACAATGGTAGTTGATCCTATTCATAAACAAGCTTTGGTGTTTGGTGGATGGAACCAAAAAGAGCGCTTTAATGACGTACACAGTCTTGACTTGAACACTTGGACATGGCATCTTGTTGTTCCTACAAATTCACCTCCTGTAGCTCGCACAGATCATTCAGCAGTGTGGTGGCAAGGCAAAATGATTATATTTGGAGGCTCATCCAAGGAAGCACCATTAAACGATGTTTGGTCGTTTGATCAAAAAACTAGTGAGTGGAAGATGCTAAAATGTTCAGGCAATCCACCATCTCCAAGAACATCTCATGCTGCTGCAATTATGGGCTGCAAGATGGTCATTACTGGTGGTCAAACTCACTTGGATGGTACCAGAGTTTTTGCTTCAGCATACACACTTGATCTTTTGACTCTAACGTGGTGTGCTTTACCAAACTTACCTATGGCAGTATGCAGACATACAATGGCTGTATTGAATGATCGAGTGTTCATCCATGGTGGTTATGATGGTAACTCTATTGCCAACCAATTCATTTCGGTATCTCTACTTGCAGAAGAAGAAATTGCCCCAGAAGAACCTCTACCTGCACCAACTTCATGGTCTCGATCAAATGCTTTAACCTTAAAAGACTTGGAGCTTGATCCAGATCTAGCTGAAGAATTCAATGAAATTGATGAGATGGAATTTGATGAACAAGATAGTGAACGATACCGTTTACTCCATCGAATTGCCTGTGAGCGAGGATATCTTCAATACGTTGATCCAGCATCGGGCTATACTGTTTTTACTGAGCTTTTTCTTAAGAAACGAGCTTGCTGTGGTTATAAATGTCGTCATTGTCCATGGGGACATCGTAATGTTCCCAAAGAAAAATCAAAAATGGATTGGTAGAGTTATCTACTTGTAATGTTCAAGCATTTCAAAATTTGGCTTTCGCTTGGCTTTGATAGCATCGACACCTTCTCTGTAGTCAGCAGTAGCATAGCAATTGGCTTGGCTGTCAGCTTCACGCCATAAGGCACGTTCGAGGCCTTCATCCTAAAAAATAGTTTTAGTACTTGGATGCATTGAATTTATTCTTACTTGTTTAAGACGCAAAGAACGGAGAAGGCTGCGTGTGGCAACAGAAGAGCCTGAAGTCATTTCTTCAGCTACTTTAATTGCCTCAGCAAGTACATTTTCTTTATCAACAACTTTAGTAGCCAAGCCATATTGATAAGCTTCTTCACCAGAGATAACTTTGCCCGACATGAGCAAGTAATTTGATTTTTCTGGGCCGATCAATGAAGGAAGGAAATGGGTGCAGGCCATGCCCTAAAACAATTAAGTTGAAAAATTATTGAAAATTTAAGTACAGGATGCAATCCAAGGTGCACAAAAGTAAATCCAAGCTTGGCATCTTTGGCAACAACACGAGCATCGGCGAAAAGCGAAATACACATACCAGCACCAATGGCTGGACCATTGAGAGCAGCAATCAATGGCACAGGTAAATTGCGAAGAGACAAGAAGCGACCATAAAACTTTCGCATGGTGATACTAGAAATTATTAGGAAAGAAACAAGATGAAAATTACCTATTGCGAGTTGGTGTGTCAATGGCTCGTTGTGTGAGGAATTCAAGATCACCTCCAGCAGAAAAAGCACGTCCTTCTCCCGTCAAAACAATTGCAGCAAATTCATCAGCACGATCTGAAATTTCTTTCACAAGCTCTAGTAGCTCATTAATCAATTGCATTGAGATATTTAAACACCTTCGACACGATCACCCATGTCAGCAGTAAGAGCATTCAAACGATTTGGATCATTTAAACGCAATATACCAATTTTTCCTTGCTTTTCCAAAGTCACACAAGATGAAGAAGCCGATGAAATTCCACGAGCACGTACTGAAGAACCAAGTAGACGCAAGACACTCATGCTTTACACCACAAATTACCAAGTGATCCATTGTTGGTTGAACTTTTAAGTGTATCCCACTGTCTTCCCCTCACACATTGCAAATCAACAAAGATTCATTGCACGACACTTTCTTGGTTTACACACTCTTTTTCATCCAAGTTTCCTGCTTCGTACATAACTTGTTATTGTTTATAACGTTGATGGCAGCAAAATTTTGCATTGATTGCATGCTAGATTCACTCTCATCAGTTAACTACTGGTATATGTGTGAATAAAGCACATTGCAAGCTATAATCAACAATGTATCATGCCTAAGGTCTTAGCAATGTAAGACCTTGTATTTACTAATGACTTATGCAAACTAAAGAAATCGATACGAAATGTACAATATATATTAAAATGGTTAAATATGAAATAGTTAATACAATTCATCGAGTTGCTCAAGTGATGAGAAATCATCTGCCTAATCTTGCACAATATTCCAATACCCTGCCGCCTCGAAATCATTGCGAAGCTCGTCGATGGGAATAAAGCTGTAATACAAGTTTTGAAGCTTGGATGGCAATTCAGTAGGTTCTT